>JANZLX010000004.1:19791204-19803442 GCA_025531955.1 Erythroxylum orinocense | reverse complement strand
TTACTTTCTCTCCTTTCTACTCTTCATGTACGGTTATCCCATGGTAAGAAGGTAAGAGGATTTAAGTTTGTAAACATGAAAGGAAATCACTCAAGGTTGGAGGAAAATAGCAATTAAGCCAAAATCGATGGAGAGACCAAAGAAGAAGATGGAGATTTCGGTTGGCTAAGGAAATAAGGAAGAAAATTCATCTTTCATGCTTTCAATAGGAAGAACCGAGAACACAAGCAAGCATTTAATGAAATGGGGATGTGTCACCATGACGCATGTGCAATTTAAAGGAATAAAGACAAAAATTCAAGTAATAAACTTTAATCAATTAATCCTAATAGAAAAAATTACATCTTTAATGCATTTTCAAAGGGTCCCATGGACAATTCCAAAATATTAAACCCAATAGCCCAAGCCCATTTAACAGAAAATTTCGGTACTGAAAACCAACCGATTTGTCACTTGGCGATTTTTCCGGTCCGGAAATTTTTCCCGGAAAATTCGAGAAAAATTCCTAAAATTCCCTTAAAATATTAAACACACAAAAACTCACTCCAAATAATTTGTTAAATACAATTACCACGTTATTCACAACCAAATTCCATTTAGGCACAATTACCTGGAATGTCATGAATGCATGTACAGTTATTTTTCATGTGCATAAATTCACTGTTCATAATTACCAATATGCATGAACAATCCTAATTAGTCCCAGTCACTCTCATCCCTGACCAAATTACTATTTGACCCTTCCCGTCGGGGGTGGGATGTTACAGTTATAGCTCTTGAAGTCGTCTTTCGACCCATCCAAAGAATATCCCACTCAGAAACTTCTACAGAAAATTATGGCTGTTTCCCGAAACGGGTTCAGTCTGATTGTGCTCCTTTTGACCATAACTTCTTCCGGAGGCCTCCAAATGACTTGCTTCTTAAACCATTGGGTTCGCAAGACCTTTTTCTACATCTCCACCCAAAATCGAAGCTATAGGAAAAAGATTGGAGAAAGATTGAGTGAAAGGATATGCGACAGGTATAGTGAGTGAGTTTTAATCGATATGCACTGAGGTTATTTTCCACTGAATGTAATTGGGTATTTGATGATTTGTGGAGCTCTACTGATCGAAATGAAATGATTTCTGATTTGAAGTAAATTAGAGACTTAGAGTTATGAAGTATCTGAAGGAAGTGAATTGTGATTCAATGCCTACTTTCAAGTTTTGGATGGAAATGGTATATAGTGTACTGTTTTGGACCGGAGCAGTCTAAAAATGTTTGAAGTATATCTTTTGAATCACTGAACCAAATTGAATGGTTTCGGAGGCATAAGAAACTTAAGAAAATGGAGGATATTTTCTAGAAGAAAGTGATGTGTCAGAATGTTCAAGGATATATTTGGCAAGACACTTAAGTTTAAAAGAACATAAGCTTATAAGGAAGGATAAGATGGACTTTTTGGGCTCATTAAGGGCATAATTAGAAAAAGAAGCATTGTATTGCTTATAAATAAAGGGGATAATGTGAATGAGAAAATTCGAGAGAAGCAAATGAGTGGGTGAGAAAAGAGATAAGAGAGAGAAAACATGAAAATGAATGAAAGAGAGTCGGTGGATGGAACATCCATTGGAGCTGAAGATCTCTTCACTTAGTGAAGGATCGAGGTAAGATTTTTATGAATCTTTGGATTTGGAAAGATTCTAGTTTAAATATGCTAGAACCAAGTACGGTGATTTAGCTTTGTGTGATCTAAAGTGGATTCTTATTGAATGAAATGTGAGTTGTTTAGGAAACCAAGAGGATCCTATCCAAGAACAAAAAGGGAAAGACAATCTTGCCTCGGAGCTTTGGCAAGCAAACTTGGTGAGTGATATATGAATGACTATTGTGGAAATGAGAAATATGCCTAAGTGTGAATATGTTTGAATTGCTAAGCTATGATTGGGAATGTGGATATTATAAGATCATATGAAGTTAGAAAAGATATAAAGTAATCAAGTGTTCTTAAAAAGTAAGCTTATGAATAAGCTAGAGAGAGACATACAAGGGTAATGATTGAAAAGGAGCATTTAGATTGATATGTATAAATGAAGTGTAAGTCAAAGTTCAATGGGACATATATGAATTATGAAATGGGAATGAGCACAAAATGGCTATTAGAACATATACCCGGAATTGTCATTGAACATGCATTTTATATAACCCATATAATTCATTGGGCATAAATGAGTTTTCATAGTGTATTGCAAATTGTAATGTGCAGGTTAAACATCTGCATACAGGCGCATCCAACTATTGGAAGCAAAAGCTAATCTGGAGCGTACTGTGAGTAGACCGAGATGGTCTCATTTCATTGATCGCTTTGTTTCATTTTGTAGAAATGAACTACTGAAATGTGATTGAATGTGTTTGTGTATGTTGAGTGCCAGACAGGAGGTCCGATGACTGTCATAATTGAGTTGAAATATTGAAGTGCTACTTGAATGTGAATTGGATATAAAATTAAGAATAATACAAAGTATTTAAAATATTATAATAATACAATTTCATCATTTTAATAAATAATAATTACATCAAAAGATTCAAAACATCCTATAAAAGAACAATAAATATCCTTAAACAATTTACAAAAAGAGTTCATGATGAAGAAACAATTAAGTAGAACCTGAAACAAAAAAATTTACAGTTATATTACATATATAGAATTTAACATAAACATCAATCAAATACAAGTAAAATTAAAAAAAATAGAAAAATAAAAACTTGGAACGAAATTCAATCGTCAACGGGAGGATACCCGTTATAGCTGTATTGACTCCAGTGATTATTTGGTATAAAATCCTCATCATTGAGAGGAGTTTCATCATCATTATAATTCAAATTTAATGCATCAAAGTCAATGCTTTCCCATCCAAGTTAATCTTTCAAATCATTCACATCAACCAAATTTGGTTTTTTAGAAACCTAATCCGCTAAAAGATCAATATTATCAATGGAAATTAGATCAGTTGAACTACTTGTGCTAGTAAGATTCCTAGTAAACAATTAAATTTAATTATTAGATAATTATAAGAAATTATATCGAAATTCATAATGATAATAATGAAAATAACATGCCTTTCCCGAAGTTTTAAATTGTAACGAACAAAAACCAAGTTATTCAACCTCTTATGCTTCAATCTATTCCTTTTCTTTGAGTGTATAAATTCAAATGTGCTCCAGTTTTGTTAACAGCCTGTTGCACTCACATATTGACTTAAAATCTGAATTGCAGACCTTTTCAATTCTGGAACACCATTTCCAAATTGATCTCACCAAGAAATTGTAAGTTATAAGATAACAAAAGTAGTGTTAATGTGTTATAAACAAAATAAAGTGATAATTAATTTTCAACAAATAAGAAAAAGGAAATAACTAATACCTGGAGAAAGTTTTCTTCTTTTTTGAATAGCAATTGACATTCCAAAATCTCCATACGACAACTTGTAAAGCTCCATTTGTGAGCTTAAAAGATCTTGCATCGCGTCAATGCAAACAATTGTTGCAATAGTTAAAAGTATTCCTTTATTAACTTCAACTTGTTTAGTAAGATCCAATCTAAAATTGACACTACGATTCAAAAATGCCCCAGCTGCAAATAATGGAGAAGAAAGTTATCTTTCCATTTTCTAATTAATAATTGAAAGATATGGTGTGTATAAAAAAGACATATGTTTCAGATTGGCCTTGATTACTTCTGTTGCTTTCTCCATGATATAAAAATATATAACCCATTGTTGGCTTTTCTTAACTATTAATCAAGCGAAACACCCTCACCAAAGACTCACAAACTCAGATAAGAAATTGACATTGAGGCAAAATTCTTTATCTTCCAGTATAATATTACAAACATCTACTCCAGCATTAGACCTAGCATGCTGAGATGCAATCCGCTTATCATTTGTAAACATTTGTCTTAACTCTTTATTCATCGAAACAAAAGATTGAAGTGATAAGAAATTTGTTGCAAATCTTATCACAGTAGGACGATACAAATTCTTATTATTGGTAAATTCCTTTCTCATCAAATTCAATACCCATGCACGATTATAAATGAACTTTGTCACCTTTTTAGCTTTCTGCATAGTTTTATCAATAACAAGAAAATACGTAGGATCCCCTATATTCTTCAACATTAAGTCAATGCAATGTGCAACCCAAGGAGTCCAAAAAAATAAATTATATGTATTCTACAACCTTTTTCCTGCCGTTTTATAAGCAGAATCATTGTCAGTAATAAATTGAACAATGTTTTCCAGCCCTGCATCATTTACAACCTTATCAAATGTGACAAACAAAGTCTCAATATTTCTAATAAGGCCCGATGCATCAATAGATTTCAAAAGCATAGAATCATTTGTAGAATAAACCAAAAAATTTATAATAGGTTCTTGTCTCTTTTTTTTTCCAACCATCACACATAATTGAACATCCCCAATTTACTCTTCTTTTAGCCAAATAACTTCTAATTTCAGAAACAACACAACTCAAAAGTTTACCTCTTAAGTCATCACTCAAAATTTTACCTCTTAAGTCATCAATCGAAGACCTTTATATCCTGGACCATAAGAGGCTATTGCATCCATCATAGGTTGATAATAATAAGACTAAGAAACATTGAATGATGAGCCTATGTCATACCGCCATATAGCTACTGCCATATCGATATTGTGAGCCGCATCTCTAGATTGCTTTGCATTATGAATTGAAGGTTGGGATCTAGGAGTTACTTGTGGTGCAAAGAAACTAGTCACCTACCTTCTTATCTTCCTCACATCAGGTTCATATACTTCTTCTTGAACCTGAGATGGAATACTACCAGTACCACAACCGCAACCACTATTACCACTACCACTTCCTCCTTCAACATTTCCAAAATCACCACGGAAACTAGAAAATGAACTTCCACTACTAATTTCAAAATTCAACATTTCCCATCTATCTCTCTCATATTGATATTCATCAAGCAATGTTTTTGTCAGCTACTTCACATCATGACTTACTTTTTCACAGCGTTTCACATCTCCTTTAACCCTAGCTAAATGTTTTTTTTAATCAGGTGATTCCTTCACCTTTCAAATGCTTGTTACAAAACAAGCAAATATATGGTTCCTCATACTGGGAACCAATGCAGCATGAGCCCAAGCTGGATCATTGTATCTTTCAGAAGTGGATTGATTAGGAGAACTTGAACTTTCTTCCATTTATCTGTAAAAATAAATGAATGCATATATCAAAATAAATAATAGAAAAAAATAAATAGCACATAATTTCAGTACACAATATGCATATCCATTTTATATAATATAATTTATTCTGTATGATTACACACAAATCAATTTCATGGAACACAATTCACTATAAGACAAAAACTAACAATTCAAAACATTCAACATATATAATTACACAAAACATACATCAACAATTTCCATTTTCAACAATTTTTAACAATTTCCATTTCCAATAATCACAAAACATTCATAATTCTATTTTCATTTCTAACAATTTTCAATAATTTCATTTCCAATTCCATTTCCAAAAATTTTTATTTCCAACAATCACAAAACATACATAAACAATTTTCATTTCCATTAATCAAAAAACATTCATAAAACAATTTCCATTTTCAACAATTTTCATTTCCAATGATCACAAAACATTCATAATTCTATTTCCATTTCCAACAATTTTCAACAATTTCCATTTCTATTTCCAACAATTTACATTTCCATTCTTCACATAACAGTCATAAAACAATTTCCATTTCTAACAATCACAAAACATGCATAAATAATTTCCATTTTCAACAATTTCTATTTCCAATAATCACAAAACATTCATAATTCCATTTCCATTTCCAACAAATTTCAACAATTTCCATTTCCATTTCCATTTCCAATAATCACAATATATTCATAAAACAATTTCCATTTCTAACAATTTTCAACAATTTTCGTTTCCAACATCCACAAATCATACATAAACAATTTCAATTTCCATTTTCAACAAATTTCGACAATTTCCATTTCCATCAATTATAAAACATTCATAAAACAATTTTTATTTCCGACAATCACAAAACATACATAAACAATTTCCAGTTTCAACAATTTTTAACAATTTTCATTTCTAATAATCACAAAACATTTATAATTATATTTCCATTTCCAACAATTTTCAACAATTTTCATTTCCGTTTCCAATAATCACAATACATTCATAAAACAATTTCCATACAATTTTCATTTCTAACTTCCACAAATCATACATAAACAAATTTCATTTCCAATAATTTCTAACAATTTCAATTTAAAGTTTCAAACATGAGGATCAAGTTGAAGAGTATGATATGATTTACATAATTGCCAAATAATGAATGACATATCTTATACAGTTGTTCATACACATATATTCATAACATGATGTCAAGTTGAAAAGATATATTCATAACATAAGGATCAAGTTGAAGGATATAGCTTCTTTGGAAATGTTGTTTTTCCCTTATTTAAAGCTTTGGATCTTCTTTTCATGTCTAACAAACCATAATATTATATACGTCATTCTATATTTCATTCTTAAATATATATATGTTGCTTTTACAATTTTTAATTTACATTAATAAGTCTAAGTATAAATGATTGGAACCTACAAGCCTACAACATATTCACAATTTGAAAAAAAAGGTTCTTTTTCGGATACATTTATTACATCACTACTTTCACACATTATCTATTATAAATATTTATGATACCCACACATATATATTACCAAATAATTCAAATTCAACATATTTTATACTCAATTAATTATTTACCCAAAACTAGTACCTAAATAGGTAAATGCTATTATTAACTACAACTAAATTATTATTAATTTCTAATTGCATAATTTTATACTCAAATAATTATTTACCTAAAGTCAATACCCAAATATTAAAAATAAAATATCATTTTGCAAATATTAAGAATGTGTCAATTAATGATTTAAGTTTTTACAATTGTACAAATTTAATATTATCGATTTAAATTTTGCATTTAAGTTGTTTCAAATTTCAACTTTCAAGTCCAACTTTCATTTTTCATAATCAACATTAACAAGGCCATACATGATGCATTTCATTCATCCAAAAACTTACCATAAATATAAACTTAAACCAATCTTTATAACCAATACATCATTCACCATGAGTGACTCACTCATTAAATTCAACTCCATTTCCATTTCCAAATTACAATACCGTTATCATTCAACATTTCAACTCCAAGGAATCTAACCAACGCAAATAAAAAAACCAAACATTATTCACCGTGAGTGACTTACTCATTCAGTTCAACTCCATTTCCATTTTCAAACGACAATATCCAACTAGATATACGCAAATTGCAAATCACAAAACCAAGTTCCAACTTCCAACCAATTCACAAATCCAACATCCAATCGAACACAATATATAATGCAATTAAGATTTCAACAGGAAAAAACTCAAAAACTCAAAAAACACTCCCCAAAAAAATTCACTAGCTTCGAGTCTTCGGGTTGCGTCTTCGAGTCGGGTCACGGACTGAGGAGTTAGAGGCTTCAGGTCTGGGTGACCTGCGATTGCGAGGCTACAACCATCTCTCCTCCTTCAGACATTCAATGGTGACAACATGGTGTGCTAGTCCCCGTGGAGGAAGGTTGAAGACGGTGACGTCTTCGGGGGATGTGAAGGGAGGAGACGAGGGAGGATCCTTGTCCTCTAATGCTGGCATGGATTGGGGAGGATGACGGAAGCTGTAGCACCGTTGGACCAGTCACCATTATCGTCAGAGATGAAGAGGAGAATGAGAGAGAGAGAACGGCGGCGGTGGTGAGTGAAGAAGTGAGAGTCAGTGAAAGAGAGAAAAAATAGAAGGAAGGTTCGGCGGAGACACAGACGGGGTGGGGATTTACGCTACGTATGGTTATTGTCTCCCGTATGTAGAGACGGAACGAAACAAAAATTTGGAGATGGAACAAAACAAAAATTAGAGATAGTGAGGTGTTTGGTTGTGATGGACAAAACATATAAAACTATCTGTGTCTCGAGGACAGAAATGTGTTTGGTTGCAGTTGACAGAATATAAAAACAGTGTCAATGACTAAATTACCCCTGCAATATCATTTAATTGGAAATATGTAATTCATCAATTATTTTAAAACGAGTGATTTGTATTAGTAAACAAGTTAACAAATAATAATAATAATAACAATAAAAATTAATATCAAATAATAATAATAATAATAATAATAATAATAACAACAACAACAACAACAACAACAACAACAATAATAAAATAATTAATTTCGTATAATAAAAATAAGTACAAAATTTATAATGATAATTAATAATAATAATAAATACAAAATTTATTATAATAATAATAATAATAAGTTCAAAATTTATAACAATAATATTTTGGACTACGTGCGCGGAATTTGTTTTATTTGATCGCTTAATTGTTTTAACTACTGTACAATCTCTGTTTGAGTTTGTACTAATAAGTCTATCTTTTCTTCTAGTTGTTTTTGTTGATTACTAATATCTGAAACTTGTTGTGTTAAAGTGTTCATAAAGTTCTTTTGACATATGTAGTAAGATCTGTAATCTGATTTTGAATGGTATCCAATTATTTTTTATTTTGTACAATTATTGGGTCTGTAATTCTAGCTAGTTCTTTATTGGTAGGTTTAATAAAACGAAGAGGTCTACTAATTCGAATTGATTGTGATCTATTGAGTAAAGGAAAATTTGGAAGAGGTTGTTCTGAAAATGAATGTCTTTGATTAATGGGTTGACTAGTAAATGGGTATTGTATAGCTGGAAGTGGTCTTAGTTTTGTATGAAATTTTGTTCCTACTTTTGCGACATCTTGAAAAGGTTGATCTATATAGATTTGGTCTGTATTTTTAAATTCGATACTATGATGAGAGTTGGTTAAAGCATAACTAATTTGGTAAGTAATTGAAAAGGGATATTGTCCTGATACTATTAAATTTTTCATAAAATATATATGCAATAGTAATAGTATCTTGTAAATCAGAGGATAATAAAGGGATTCCTAATTTTAATCATTTGTTAAATTTTATTTTTCCATAAGCTAAATTTCCATTCACCATACCAATGATTTGATCATTTAAATTGGTCATTCTTTCGTCTAAAATAGCCATTCTTATAGGTGAATCAATTCCTTCTTGAAAAGTAGATTTAAGTAAAATTTGTATAGTGGAAAGATGAATATATCCGATTTTCTTTCGTTTATTTTTTGGTAATTGTTGTAATTGTCTTGTAATTTGTTCCTGATCTATAAGAATAATTCTATTATGTCCATTATATTGATTTATTCGGACGGGTATTTCATAAATCATTTTTCCAAAATAAACAAGATTTTGACAATTGAATAATTTTCTAATTACTGATTTATGTATATCTTGTCATGGTTTTAAATCCAATTTAGCTTTGGCTATTTGTTTTTGTTTATCTTGTGAGAATAAAGTAGAGACTTGAAATGTTCCTAATGATTCAGTTAGTTCTAATGTGTCTACATCTAAAATCGTTGAGCCTTTTTCTTCTTTGTGTACTACTTCCATCATTATTATATACGAGAATGATAAACTTAATGGTTGGTTTTAATGGTTTCTAATGTTTCCAAATGTTCGGTATATAATTGGTGTAATTGTTGAACTGCTGCTTGATGTTCATAATAGCGTTTGATTCCTAGTCGATTTACAGATAATTAATACGTGTCTCATTATACTGAATATGATCTAAATATTTATTTATAGTATCTTGTGTCACTATAATTTGTTCTTCTAAATCAGTACAAATAGGACAAGTCATATTACTATTCATCTATAATTAGGGAATAAGAGTCTTCTTCGTCTGAATAATATTCAATATATTCTTCATCGTTGTTGTCTTCGTTATCTAAAATCATGTAATAATCTAGTATTTCAAGATTACATATCTTTCTCCATAAATAATCGAGAGAAATAAAAATATAATCCATACTTGTACAGAAATAATGATCGAGATCAAATGGATGAACAAACATTATACTAAGAAGGAAAAATGATAATAAAGGCTAAATATAAAGAAAACAAAAAGAATAGTGAAGAAAAGTAATAAAATAATTCGTGCAATAATTAAGGAAATAAAATGGGCAAAATGTTATGATGAAATGATTAATCAATTAAATATTGAATGTGATCTTGAATTTTCTATTTGATTTTACTGAAGAATACATATATTCTGCTTGTGATAATAATTGATGTGCTTCTCTTAAGAGTTGTTCATTATGATGTTCTTTTGCTAATTCTATTGTATCTTTATAAAGCTTCATATAATATAATTGTTCTTCCTCAAGCTGATAATAAACATTAATTAGCTGTTTAAGGTGACGTTTAAAATCAAAATACATTTTTATTAATCAATAAGTAATTTGATGAGAGATACATAAAACTGTCTAATCTGACATATTTCTATGATATTTTTATTGACTAATTCAATGAGTCTTGCAGTGTCCTGCATAAGACGTAAAGCTAATGTCCTGATTGCTTCAGCTTTTGGATCAATTCCTGCATAAAGGGGATCTATGTTGGTGTTGCGTGCATGATAAATGATGAGAAATTGTTGTAAATTGGATTCTCGTTCATAAGTTTCTACAATAAGTGCTTTAAGTGCCCTTTTCTTTCAAAATAACTGGTTGCCATGATGAATTGCTTGTTTAAACTGTAAAGATAGTTGAGATGAATAATATTCATTTGATAAAAATTTGATAAAAAGCTAAACAAAAATATTGTTGCACATACCGTTTTCGTTTACGTTTGAATGCCAATCCTAGGCCAAGTTACGAAGAAGAAGAACGATGAGCAAACAAAATGTTTATTTAGTTTCTTATATCAAACTGAGAGCTCAGAGATTACATTTATAGGAAACGAAAAGAACTGAAGGCCAAAAGGAAAGAGGCCAACCAAATTGACATAAAGGAAAAAGCAAAAACTGAAAGATTCTAAAGAAAAAGTAAAGTAAAGATGCCATTGTACAATAATTTACATCTTTCTACATTTTTGGTCACAAGGTGGACCTACAAACTTATCTGTTGAGTCGGTGGATGTTTTTACTCTTCAATAATGATAAGTGCGTTGTCGGTGGTGTCTTTTTTTTCCTGTGGTTGATTGACTGCTTTAGAAAGTTGTGCAAAGATTCCATCCATATGAGTGAATAGTTGACTAAACTGTTGAATAATATAGATTGCTTCTTGAAGAATAGGTGCCTTGTATGCTGAGAGCATGATCATCTGTGGTCCTTTATAATTAATCTTAAACATTGATTCATTGGTGATGCGATTGCATTGACTAAAAATTCCTTCTAAGCAATTGAGGTTGAATTGATTGATTGTGTCCTAATGGAATTCATGTTTTGGAGGTTCGTTTCCTAGTGGATAGATGCCATTGCTAACTCTAATTTGTAGATAAGCAATTCGTGGTAATCTAATAACTGCCATGGTGCATGTGTCTGATTCTTCAAAAATGGGATAACTACTATAAATATTGATGAAGACTTTTCAATCCTTAGCAAATCTTTCCTTGTAGTTCTTGACAACATGAGTAAAACTGATTGGAAAAGCTGATAAGAGTTGTAAATCTTGAAGATAAATTGTATCAATGAGTCCACTCGAATCAGCTCCGGGAAAGATAATGGCTTTTGGTCCATATCGTCCTCGATTTTGTGGATAATATTGAAACTTCTTCATGTTTATAGTCCATTCATTGAGTGCTTGGAAACAATCACAAAACATTTTTTATGTGAGTATTTGGGCTCCTTCTTGTATTGCTTTTGTTGGAAGGGAATGAATTCTATCTAAATCTATGGTTTTGCCAAGGGTTTGTATATTAGTAGGAATAGTGGAAGGAGTGGTAAGTACTGCCTTGTATTGAGGGCGAAGAGGTCGATTGCAGAATTCTTTTAGTGCTTTTTCTGCTTCAATTCTAGAAGAGAAACGTTTATGTAAAATACCACTTTTTTCGATAATATGTATTGCTGCTTGGTGCCATTGATCATAAGTACCTAACATTGGTCCATTATAGATAACATAAACTTTTGATTGTTGGATCGGAAAAAGAAAACATGCCTTATTTGGAGAAACGGTAGATTTCAAAACTTTTTAAGAAATCATTTTGCAGCGGAAGCAAT
>JANZLX010000004.1:19780728-19791104 GCA_025531955.1 Erythroxylum orinocense | reverse complement strand
TCCTAATTAGTCCCAATCAATCATATCCTATGCCAAATTACTATACTACCCTTCCCGTCGGGGTTGGGATGTTACACATTGAGCTGAAATAGTAAGTGAATTATTGACCCATTGACATATGTTAGAATAACATTTATGATGATTGATTAGGGATGAATTTGGTATTGCTGGTGTATGAATATGAGATACATGTTTGAGTAGTAAATACATTGTATATTTGTATGTATAAAGGCTTGGGAGCTGTGGATCAACGAGCTCATATCGAGGATTGTTGAATTTAAGGGAGTGTACACCTTCTTTTGCGGTTAGTTGGGGAAAACATATCTCTCAAATGGGATTAAGACATCCCAAGACATGTATGATACTTGTTTGTTAATTTTGAACCTAGGTAATGCATAGTAGAATTGAATCTCAAATAGATGCTAGTATACTTGTGTATTTAATAAACCACATTGTTTTGAATAAATCTTTGCATTTGGAGTGCAACTGATGTTTTTATTACGTATTTTAAGAAATGATATTGTTTCCCACAAACCTACACTTGAAGTGCAAAGGATAACGTTTTATTTTTTAAAATTATATTTTGAACAACTTTGCACTTGGAGTGTAAAAGTTGAGTTTTATTGTATGAAATAATATTTTGAAACTTTCATATGCATAATCGAGTCATGTATGTTGTGTATATATGTTCTCTTTTATCTTAGAGCATTTTATTAGTTGGACTGATAAATAAAAGTATGCTGCCTTACTTGATTTTAGTACTTAATATTTGTACATGATTTTTGTGATTGGTGAGGTAACAATTGGCCATTCGTGTGGTAGGAAAAATATATTAAGCGACTTCCATACCCTTGACGCTGCTACATAAAATTCTAGTCCCCGTATCGACACCTTTCTACAAGACTTGCGAGTGATTGCACACCTAAAGATCTGGTCACCAACAAGTTCATTACCTAAGGTCATGATGCTCTTGTCGATCGTAGTATGAACTCCCCACAAATGAAAGTCGAGCCAATATCAGGAATCGTGGGTGCGCACCCTAGTTTGGCCGACTAGTGGTGACACGCATGATTGTTTTGGCCTATTCTAAGATTTGTTTTCCTAATGAGATTTGATTTATACATGTGCTTTCCAAATGTTTTCAAAGGATAATCAGTTAGCCTTGTATAGTTAAGTTAAGGGTACCGTGAGTATCCTTAGCTTGGGTATGCGGCAGTTGTTATGTGCCCGATATGGTTCCGGGTCGTGACAATAAGTCTTTATCCTTTTCCTCCTACCTTGATCTACAATAAGGGAAGATATTGTTGAATTCTAAGAAGTTAAAGACCTATTTATTGCCTCTATAGGATTTTAACATTAAAAGAGTTAGGGGACATATTTGATAGGGTAAAGTGAAGAATGGCTCAATAAAGAGAATGGTTCTCCATTCCCTACTTATAGATAAAGCACTCCTTGATCAAGTCCTTCATTTTAAGAAGTTGGATCATGAACCATAAGTGTTCAATTTTGACTTTCACCTCCCACCAACTCTTGTCTTTAAGAAAGTAGTGATGTATTAACTAAAACTAAAGAGCTTCATTATTAGTTGGAATTCTCCATACTCTTCCTATTATAAAGGTTTAATTTGCCAAGGAGACTGGTATGATGCCCAAAACACTTAACTTCTTTAGTATACAAACCTCAGCCCATTTCACTTTTACAAGCTTTCATATATTATAACTTGCTCCTTAGTTAAAGAGAAATGTAAAACAACTCCTGTTGAGTTAGTGTACTATTTTGCTATGAATTGATATTATGAGCAAGTATGCCTCTTTTATATCAGTGCTTGTTGTGTAGAATAATATATGTAATAGGGTAAAATATATATAAAAAACCTCGATACTTAGAAAATTTTTATAAAAACCCTTATCATTTGGAATTATTGAAAAAAAGTCCCTATAATTTAAACTTGTATAAAAAAACCCTTTGGATTTGATTTCTTAAATAAACTAATAGAATTTCTAACGTGTCAAAATTAGTCTATATGGATTAAGGAAATTCTCATATCTAAAAACTATAACACTTAGGTAAGTTGTAATGTAAGAAGGAAGTGGTTTTTATGATTTCAATTATGACTTTTGCTAACTCCTGAGTAAATCTCTTAGCTACTCAATATTGTATTTCTTGTAAGGTTGCACTTTTATTAAGGATTTTTAGTCTATTTATTCTTCAATATAATTTATTTAACCCTTAAAAAATTAAGTGAGATTGACCAACTTGGCCTAGTTTTTAACTTCAGTCAATCTAAAAATACCCAAGTTGCCTAACCCCCACCCCACCCTTAATGCCATTACTTCCTATTCCTTTTGATAAAAAAAATCCCTAAATTTCTCCACAACTGATGAATAATTAAAAGATGGTGGAGGAAGTGACAGAGTAGTTAGAGGAGAACGATGAAGTAGCCAAAGGAGATTTTCCATCTTGATTAAGAAGTGTGAGAAGGCCCATGTTTGTGTTAATTCCATATGCTTTGCTATTTTTCAAAGATTCCTTCTTCCTTAAACTTGGTGTCATTATTACTAAAGTGGGTATAGCGAATGATGCCTCTCTTCTAAGGTTTATTGAGAGCTTTGAGGGAGTGAATTAGGTTTTAGTGACTAAAGAAACCAAAGTCTAATATACCATTGCCCTAATTTTAATTTTAATTCTCCTTCTCTTTTTGATTTTTTCTCGCTTTTCTAGTTATTAGATTCATGATCTACATATTTAAGAAATTGATTTCAATTTACTAGTAGGTTGCAATTTTTAGATCTTGCAAAGAATAATAATTTGTTATAGATATTTTGAATCCTTGTTGGGTGTTTAGGTCAGTTTTATTATTGGTACGAATGTTATTTTACACTAATATACATTAATCTTATGTTGCCTATGAGTTGGTGGTGGCAATAATGGTATCATGTGAAAGAATGAGGACTATTTTATTCTTTTAGGTATCCTAAAAGATTTAAATTCAAGTTAATGTTAGTGTATGGCCTACAAACCAATTATAGAATGTAATGTAATTTATCAGTTGTAATTCAGGTAATGGCGAACTTCGACCTTATTTAATATTAGGTAGTTATAATGTCTTGCAAGAGACCACTTATAACTTGTAGGCCTAAAAGAAGCTTAGGCCTACTACTAATATTAAATAAGCCTACAGGGTCACACACTAAGAAACTGAACATTCATTAGGCTTTAATAGGTTTTAGGCTTTTGAGCCTTAGAGTTTTACGATATATATAGATGTATAATATGGCTTAATTTCAGTGAGACTCATATGCCTAAAAAGAAACCCTAGTATCATTATCCTCCTTAAGTGATAGCGAGAGAGTTCTTAAGAGTGGTGTTAGCACACCAGAAGCGTTAGTTCGGACTCACGAGGGTGTGGATACCAGTAAAGGTGTGACATTGAACGTTCTCTTTCGACACTATGAGCTTCTTTGCTATTTTCACTGCAAAAGGTATAATCTGATATGGATTTGATTTTGATGTTCATATGGGTCATGGTGTTTTAGATTTGCAAATGATGGTAAATATTATTACATGATGATTGTCCGAAAAGCTTACAATGGTATCAAAGCCGCTTGTGTTTGTTGAAATTGGATTAAGGTTCTGTTGCTAGTTTGATGTGATTGAATAAGGGGTTTCAGATTAAAGTTATGTTGCTAGCTCAATGTGATTGAATTAGATGTTAGGAATTTCATTAATGAAAAATATGAATTATGAATTCAAATTTTGCCAAATTTTGCGTTTTATGTTGATAACGCATTTCTTTACAATTGGTGTTTTATATACTTTGATATTTGATATCTTGCGTTTATTATGTATATTAATTATGAATGGTGAATAGTATGGCCCATAATTGTTTTACATTTGGATACAACCTTTGTGTCGTTATGCTTTCATGTAATAATTAGATTATTTTATTTGTTATATGTTAATTATTTTTTATTCTTATAATATACATGTTTCCCATACATCTCTATGTATATGTATATTACTTACAAAAGAATCTCTGTACCTTATGACTAGATATATAATGCTCATAAAAACTAAACTCTTTTGTTTTATTAATAACAAATATTTTCATTACAAAAGTAACTAGAAGAAAATTAAGTTATAAGTAAATACACTAGCTTTTCAGGGCACTATATTTACATAACTCCAACATTACTTCCTTTATCAATGATAAGCTTACATAATTTAGTAAATAAAATAGTAGTACATATCATTCTTCTTGTTCTTCCGCTTTAGGGGTCTTAGGTATATGCCTCACTATAGTAAGATCTATAGAACTAGCTAGTTCACCATTAGAGTCTCCTTCTAACTCCTCCCTAGCTTCCTGTTCACAAAAATATTTGTTAGATTCTTCCTTATCTTCTTTTTCCAACATATGCAAACCTCTAATTGTGCATTTATAAGAAAAATGACCCCTCCTATTGCATCGGAAACATTTTTTGCCACTGCTACCTCCTTTCATCCCAATCTCAACTATAACTTTGCCTTTAGGTTTAGCTCATTGAGAAGTTCTGTGGTTCTTATGTGGTGCAAATTTTGATGTATTAAGTGTTAGCCTAAAATTTCACACGGTCATAGTTTCCTTCATGCCACACTCACCAGTTTGACTTATGGATGGTATTTGGGCTCGACCTAGCCCAATCTAAAGCCAAACAACTATAAGGAAAATGATGCTATTGTGCAAAAACCAATGTCATTCTCTAAAAATAAAAATAAGGTTAGGGTTAAGTCGAGTTAGGCAGAGCCTAGTCAGGCTTTTGATTACCTCGGGCCTAGTTGGGCTCAAGTTCACTTGCTCGGCCCATTGCCATCCCTGACTTGATTTCATAACATTTTAGTTACTTATTGTCCTAAATATTATTTCACTCTTAAAGCCAAATTATATGCATCTTCACATCTATAAATCCTTTGCATTATGGGCTCTTTGCGAATGTCTGCCCTCATGCCATTTTTATAGTGAGATATCTAAGGTTCCGATCATGCATGTCATACACAATATATATCAAATATACGCAACGGAAAATAAAACGGATCCTAAAAAAGGATCTACTTATGCATATAGATTTAAAAAACAAAAACATGGAATGTAAGATGCTTACATACCTTTTTGAAAATCTTCTTCGTTCTTTAATTTTCTCCACGTTGGGTTGTCATAAACCACAACGATCAACATAGATGGTCTCTAATGAAAGTCCACATGAAGATAGAAGTATGAAACTTCACTAGGAGATAGCTAGAATTCTTTCTTTATGCTAGCAAAGACAAGAACTCTTGTGAGAGTTAGAGGAAAAAAGAGTGTGTGTATAAGAAAGAACCTTTCTTTCACTTGTGACTTATATAAGATGCACGAAAATCATCTTTATTTTATGCACCATTTGGCCTTCCATAACCCCCATCACTAATGGAGGGTTATGGGAAGTTAATGATCATAAATATCATGCATTAATGGAAGTTATAGGAAGTTAATGACTATGAATGACATGTATTAATAATGGAAGTTTTAGGAAGTTAATGGCCAAATTGGCAACCAACAACATTTGTTTCTAATTCACTTTATGCAACGTTTTCTACCACGATTACATTAAGATATAATCCTGGAACACTCTCTCATATCTTGAATCACCATTCAAGAACTTTTTACTCATCCTTCGGATCTCCTATATATGTGACCCATTAAGTTCCAGATTATATTGGACACTTGAATTAACACTTAATTTAAGTAAGTCAAGAGTGGTATCTAGCAACACGTCATGACCTGCAATTAACCGGAAAGTCAGTGGTTTGACTACGAACCCTTCCATACGCAATGTTGGCATGCAATTCTCCTTTCACCATCTATACCCCACTTGGTTCAGAGTATAATTATAGTGTCAACTCCTACTAGACTAACTACGTCACATCTAGTCCAAGTGATATTAGATCTTATCCTAGCGATCTCATTACTCTATGTATCATTGAAGACTCTCTTTATGACACATATCTGCTCTAGCTAGAGACTCCCGAGTAATGACCCCAACAAGAGGCCAAGGGTATCATCTCCTTCTATTAGAAGTGGTAAAACCTTTATTGGCTACTCAATTACCTCCGAATACATCAAGCTGTACTCAATCACCACCCTATGAGTAACCCCTGAAAGGCATCGATGAATGGAGTCAAAGCACAGGATCAGTATTTGAGATATCCTTGAGCGTCTCAAGTCAAAGGATACTTGCGCAATTGCTATTATAAGACTATCATTGACGCTAAAATATAATATCTATATGATTACCTCATAGTTGATCAATCTAATGTACTTACTACTCTTAGTAAGCATCCACATGTTTACTCTAAATAACTCATGTCTACAACTTATGACATCTACTGCTTGATCCAATCAAGGAGTATAACATATTCTAGTCTATCCAGATTAATGATATTCCATCTCATTAATTCTATGACTAGGAAAAGTTTAGATGTTAACATAATTATACATGATAGGAATCTCATTATCATGATCTCATCATGATTTTCTCCGTGCTATGTTTTATATCAAGGACTTCATTAATCCAATTTAAGATCAACATCAAATCCATAAACATATGAACATTGAAATAATGAAAAATGCCTTTATTAATCATAAAATGATTTGTATAATAAGTGTGAAAGGTAATTGCCTTTTGAGCACTTTTCTAACAAGATATAAGTTGTCATTCTGACTTTATCCCTTCACATCAGATAGAAAGTTCATCAAATATTTCTGTGTACTCAGTTACAAACATAATCCCTTATCTAAGGATTATGAGTTGATCTTAGAAATCTTGATGGTGAAATGGTAAGTATTTTTCTAATAACTTCAAATTCATCTCTTCTTAATCAACAATTAGTGGTTGACCTATTTTTGAAGTCTATCCTCTATCTATCTCCACTAGATTTTAACATGTCTAACTAGCTTCATCATTGCGAATCGAACTTTTCGATGTTCTGATTTTTGGTACTAGTCAAAGAAACCTTCCCTTGCTATTATCCAGTCTAAGAACAAGTGTGAATCCATCTTTCTTGCAAAATTAGGAGCTTCAACACAAACTTTTTTACTAATATTATCAAGTACATTATGTGTTTTAACTTTATCATGGCCTCTAAAGTCATGTTTTGGATGTCTCAGTAGTCATTGATTTTCTAACCCTACTTGCAGTTGATTAATTTTGGCCTATTCATCTTAAATTTCACTTTTTCAATCCTCAACATCTAATAACCAAAACTTATAAAATTAGGAAATATAGTTGATATTAAGCGAGGATTTTAGGGTTTAATATGGTCAAACTTTAAGGCTTTAGTTGCTAGAATTTAGTAACAATAAATGAAGGGTAAGAAACTAAAAATCTCTCTTTGGGTATAGGAATCATTTTTAAAAGAAAGTATCACACCTTCTAATTAAAAACTCAGGTTTGTAAAAAAAAAATTCAGAATATATTATTATTGAAGGACTAAATATATACATATTTATAGAGAAATTCCTAAAACACTTATTCTAGTATGAAAGGGCTTCTAACAAATTTAAATCCTATTCTAAAAAAAATTATGTACGTTTTAAGTCATCAATTGCAGGCCACTAGTCAAAGAGTAGGCTCTAACTATTCTTTCAGCTAATGGGTGTCAAAACTAAGTACATACGAAGGATTTTGGTGTGCTGTGCAACGTAGTTTTCAGGTAATCAAAAAACAAAAAAAAAGACTGTTAATCTTTCACGCAATGACACCACCAAAAACTAACGGAGAAATATGCGAAGGAAGAATTTTGTGAAACACAACTTGAAATTCATAGTCCAAGTCATCGTAAGAGCGTAATCTTTTCTCAAGTTTGGAGCCATAACAAAGGTAGAGAAGTGCATGTACATCACCAATCTTAAGACTCAACAGACACTGGATACCAACTAAGTAGGCTAATTTACGTGTTCACAAACTCTATTTCACTTCTTCCCGCGCAGCTTCACACCGAGGGCTCTCTCCAGCTTCCCTATGATTTGTTGATTTGGAATGGCTTTACCAGATTCATACTCCTGTATAATCTGGGGTTTTTCATTGATCAACTGCATGGGGACGGAAGCATTCAGTCGCAAACCTTATCTAAGAGTGTTAAAGTGTGTAATGACACAAGTGCAATGTATGAGCAAAGAAACAAACTTGTGCAAGCTGAGACTGGGTAAGCTTCTTATCCATTCGAGCCTGCATAATGGCTTTCTTCAGCTCATTGGGGACTCTTTCATCTGTGCATTGAAAGAATATTCCAGGAAATTATCACTCTTTACCAGTGAATAATAAAAAAGTTGAATATAGAATCGCAAGAAAAATGAACAGAAGTCTGAGTAATCCATTCACAGAGTAATTTGAAGGGAGGTTTTTCAAGAAGGGTTCAAAGGGGTAAGCAAACTGGCAAGCTTTGAGCCAATTAAAGAAGCATTGTTGTTCTACAGAACTTTTAACCAAATAAATCTTTCTAACTTATTTTAATCCTCAGAGTGTAATAATTCCAGATCACGAACGAAGTCTATTTTTCGGAACATAACCTTGCTTTGCACATAGCTAGGAGACTACAAATTTGTTCAAATGTGTCTTCAGGCAAACAGCTAAATAGAAGCAGATGTACGTATGGCATCATCTCCCACGGAATCTGCAGACTAATGATCCGTTTTTCACTTAAAACCAGTATTTGGGATAGCAATCAATTATCAACCAACTCGTTGTCATTGATATTCAACATTCAAGCCAACAAGTAAGGGAAAAAATGAAGCCCATGTCAATGAATGAAAGAAAAAGAAGGGGGGCACATACGGCTAAGATTCTCATTTTCATCATCGAGTTTCCTAGTATTCAAGGACGTGCTGCTTGAGGCTGCTCTGTTCGTACCGGCGTTTGCTGCAAATATCAAATCAACAAACAATATCCCCCAACAATCGAACAGGTTAATCTTAGACGCTACTGTTTGTTTGGCTTCGGATAATTCAAGAAAAAAGATAAAAGAATTTCGAAGAAAATCAATGATTAATAAATAACAATAATAATCGCTCTGTCTTAGTAACCAGAAGAAGAAAAAGAGAGAATACACTTTTTGATGGTCTCGATCTCGGCACCAGCGCGGCGAGCGGCGTTGACAACTTTCTCGTCCTTCTTGGCGGCGGCTGTGGGAGCCTTTTTGCGGATGACCACGGGTTCCCAGTCCTGTGAAATTGGTCCTACTCCTGCCATGGTTGATATGGGAAAATGGAAAATTGTAACTCTTTAGGGTTTACGAGTTTGCGAAAAATGCTTTGCATCGTCTTCCTCAAAATTTGTACTTGGTTATATACAGGGATAATTCATCTCAAATAGTTAATCTTTTTAAAAGATTTTTTAATTTAATTTAAAAAGTTTTGCTATTTATAATATGTAAGGGTTTATTAAAAAAATCTCTATTTTTAATTAGTTATTATTTTTGGGTGAAAATTTACATGTTAAGAATTCATTAATTAAATTACTAACAAATCAATCACATGTTTATTCAAATTTTAAAATATCAAAAATTAAAAATTTGGACAAGAAACTTCGTTGCGACATTTCCCAGCAGCTTGAATTGGGTTCCTTTAGATTAGAGCACCTTGTTTTTTTCAATAGATACATTTGCTAAAATCAAGCTTAGCCCATAAATAGCCAGTGAAGCCGAAGGCCCTTTGTCGGCTCTGTACATTACACCAAGCATGAGCTTCTTATAAGTGTGCCTGGTATGTTGAACCAAGCCTTTAAAACTACAATTTAATTAATTAATTATAATATAATTAATTATAATATAATTTATTTATTAATTAAAATATTATAATTAATTAATTAAAATAATAAACTACAATATAATTAATTAAATTATTATTATTATTATTATTATTATTTATTTAAAATATAATTAATTAATTAACTACAATATAATTAATTACAATATTTTAATTAATTAACATATTGTAATTAATTAATTAAAATATTTTAAATTTTTATTTCTCAATATTTTTCATAAACCAATTACTATCAATGAAAATAGTAATCATTCCTTTCTCTTAACCAACCATCATAATTATAATGATAATATTCATTCTTATTCCTCACTATATTCATTCTTATTCCTATTATCATTCTCTTATATGAACTGTTGGACCTCGATCCTTAAGTGGCAATTTAGAGATATAAAATGAAATTCAATGAGTGTTTTGTATATAAATTGTGTTTATAGATGTTTTGTGCCTTAAGGAAAATTGATGAGAAAAGATTTGAGGACTTTGATATTTGAGAAAATTTGTATGGATTATGAGAGTAAAGTGAATGAGTTAATTGAAATGG
>JANZLX010000004.1:19706804-19731343 GCA_025531955.1 Erythroxylum orinocense | reverse complement strand
TGTATATGTTGATATGTAAGTAAAGCTTGTTCAAACATTGATTTTGTTTTCAAATGAGAATGAGAATTGAGAAGTTCCTTTTTGTATAATTATGTTTTTTAAAGTTTGAGAATGATGGATGTGCTTATCCTTGGTTCAAATTTCCAATTGTTGCTAGTGTTCAAATAGCTTGTTAAAATTGGAAAGATTGTGTATGATGAATCTTTTGGAGTTGAGATTCAAGTGTTAATGAGATGTTTTTAGTAGTTAAATGGATTTGAAGTGGTTTTTGGCACTAGAAAGGTGGTATTGGAGAAGAGTATGAGGAAAGGAGATGTTAGGATGGGTTTAGGATCCTTTAGAGGGGTTTTAAAGGGTGAAAATTTTGTTTCACCCAAAGGTTACATGGCTTGCCCGAGTAAAATCACACAGGCCGTGCGTTTCTAGCGTAGGAGCACTATTACACCCAAAGGTTACACGGCCTGCCCGTGTTGGGTTACACGACCCACATTTTTTGACGCTTAAAATGACAGAATTTCATTTCAGGGCCTTCAAGAAAGTTGTAGATCTAGAAGTCTTCTTTCCAACTGTCTAAAGCCGAAGTCAATCCAACACCTGTAGTGGGAGTTATGCCAATTGCGCCAAGGTATGTACATTATGAGAAAGGATATGAACATGTTGGATTCGTTTAGCCATAACTTCTTCGCTCGACCTCCGATTGAGGTGATTCTTGAAGCGATAGATTTCTAACACGTTTTTCTACCTTTCACAAAAATTGATAGCTTTTGGTGTTGAATTTCAAAATATTGATAAAAATGAAGTGAGGGTTCATTGAAATGACCCCACAATGAAACCCGCTTACGCTTTTTGACTCCGAATTGATAGTTAGGCTTCTGAAATGGGGTTCAACTCACTTATCTGTACTAAGTTAACCACTCTACTTTGGTAATTATGGAATTAATTCTGCATCACTTACTCTCAACTAGTTAGCCATTAGTTTCAGAGCTAGTTTTACATCACTTACCTGCGTTAAGTTAACCGATATGCACCGATAGTTACGAAGTTGTATCTACATCGCTTACCTATAATTGGTTAACCGTTAGTTATAGAGCTGGTTTTACATCGCTTACCCTCACTAGGTTAACTGCTATACACTGGTATAATAACATGTATAAAACCTATCAATATACCATAGACTAAAAACCATTTCCTTTTTATCAACCAATAATATAATTTCAATATAACTTCAAATTGTTTGAAATTCAAATTTCAAACTTCAATTCATATATTGCTAAAATATACACTTATATTAGCAATATTCACTTGTAATTTATCATTCACATAAAACTCATAATCATACAATATAAAGTCACATATCATCAATTCTTTTGTAAAGAATTTATTTATATAAAAAATTAAAATACACTCACTGTCTTGCAAACTTATCACATACTCACGCGTTCTGCGCCTCTACTTTACCCACACAAATAGCACTTCGTTTAGGCATTTATTTCCAAATTCAAAAATAAGGCATTGAAACAATATATTTGGTTTAACTGAATTCCAGATTAGTATTTCATCGCGTAACAAGTTTGTTAATTATATTTCCGCTTACTTCCATAAGCTAACTTATTGTTCTCCATTCCATAGTGTAACTTTGAAAATTACTCAAATACCATCTTTTACCCATTCTAGCTTAATAATTTCTTCAAAACACTATCTTCCCCAATTAATTTACCACAATAATAATCAAACTTGAACAACTCACAACAATAACTACATTTCGTCTTAAGGCCAAATTGTCCTCACTACACACATATATATCATCATTTCAATTTCTTTCCAACTTTTCAATATAATTTACCTAAGATCCATGCCAAGCATCATCCAAACACATCATAAACCATTTCAACTTCATCTTATTCCATATACACTTCATATACAAATTTTTCCAAACAATAAGATAACACTTCATTTAATAATTTCAATGTCACAAAGACACTTAATGACCATCCATAATCACCTTCACATGGTCATTACATCAAAACCATTCTTTTATACCAAAAATGCCATTATGGCTAAACTGAACATTTTTTACATCAAACTTGTCCAATTCAATTCTTTGTCATTTATTTACTTCATTAGCATCAAAACTATGCTATGAACATCATGAAACATCAAAATAAAATTTTTGGATCAATTTACACTAAAATCTCTAGCCATGACCGATCCTCTCATTCTTGATTTCTTGGTTTACTTTCTTGTTTTCAACTCTTAAATGCTTCTAAACTTATTATCTACTCCATGACAAGTCAAAAATTATCATTGATATTGAACACATCCATTCCATATAAAAATCACAAAATTAATTATCATATTTAATATATATTTATTATTAATAAAAATATAATTATATTGACATTAATAATTAAAGAGAATTTTATTTTTATTAAAAATTAAAAATAAAATTAAAATTAAAACTAAGGGATTAGTATTGAGTTTAAAGTTTAACCCAAATTTGACCCAAAAGTTAGTGTTTGGACCTAGGCTCGACTAGAAGTTTGAGGCACACAACTAAGTCTAAGGTCGATTGGGCTTGGACAACTCAAAATTCAATCAAGTCTGAATTAAGTTTGATTTTTTTCTTTTTATTTAAAAATTTCAAAATAACCTTGCTATTTTAAAATTATTTAAATCTGGGCTGATCTGGGTAACCGAAGGTTAAGCTTGGTCCAAAGCCTAAGGAAAAAAAAAGTTCTGACCTAAAATTCAGCCTAACCGAATTGGATCTATTGATATTGATTTTAGGCCGGGCCACGCTTAATTACCGAATCGTGCTCCAAACTTTTTGTTACATCATAATCTGCCCCTAACCTCCAACACTTTTGTTCCTCGTCGCCTCGCATTTCCTTGTTGCCTTCTACTTGTTACCATTTGCCTTCACTCATTTCAACATTGAGTATCAAATTGCTCTCCCCATCCTTCCATAGATTCTTAATCGAATAGGTTCTAATCGTTAATAGGAAATATAATTAGTAATGTCTGGAAAGAATCGAGGACCGCCTTTGCCGATGAAAGGAGTAATTCACGCCATTCACGAACCACGCTTCGCTGGCGTAATGCCGCCGGCGCATCCGGCAATTTTGGACGAAATCCGAGAAACCCAGTTCGGGTTAGATCCGAGGAGGCTCCCTGCGCACCCAGCTATCATCGAAGAGCGTTTGGCCGCTCAACATCAAGAAATTCAAGGCTTGTTGGCCGACAATCAGCGACTGGCTGCGACACATGTGGCGTTAAAGCAGGAATTGGAAGTTGCACAGCACGAATTGCAACAAAAAACTCGGTTTTTGGATTCTTTGCATGCGGAGAAGGATGTGCAGATGAGGGAATTGCATGACAAGTCTTTGAGGCTGGAGGCTGATTTTCGTGGTGTTGAGGCTATGCAGTCTGAATTTCGTCGTGTTCGTGCTGATATTAAGGAACTTAGTGATGTTAAGCAAGACCTTACGGGAAGAGTACAGATGATGACTCAGGATTTAGCGAGATATAATGCTGATTTGCAGCAAGTTCCAGGTTTGAAGACTGAAATTGAAACTATGAAGCAGGAATTGCAGCGTGCAAGGTTATTACTTTAGATAAATTGGTTTTAGTTTCAGGAAAAAAACCTATTGTTAAATTTGAATGTTTTCTGGTGTTTGTATGGATATAGAGCTGCCATTGAGTATGAAAAGAAAGGGTATGCAGAGAATTATGAGCACGGGCAGGTGATGCAGAACAAATTGATAGCAATGGCTCGGGAGTTGGAGAAACTTCGAGCAGAGATTGCAAGTGCAGAGAAGAGAGCTCGCCCCCCTGCTGCTGCAGTGAATCCAGGTACACTAATTTGTATTTAATAGTTGGAATATCCCTTGTTTTTTGCGATAATTGAGAGAAAGGAAGCAATGGTCTTGGCATCTGAAAACCCATCTTGTTGTAATTGAATTCAACCTGTTCTTTCTTCAGCTGCAGTGACTGAAGCCAACGAATTATATTCCACTGTTTTCCCCTTGGAGCTTGAGGGGCCTAATATTTCTATTACTAAATTCTTATTTCTTATTGCCGTTCTTCCTGTACAGCTTATCATGCAAATTATAGCAATCCTGAATCTGGATATGCAGGACACACTTATCCGGCTGGCTATGGAATGAACCCTGTAAGTTGGCAATGATATTGGTCTCAATTGTCTTGATGTTTGAAATTTGTAAGTTTTACATGTATGTACACATGTTTGCTTGTTTATGCATTTCTTCAAATTGCATGGGTGATTATTCCTACTTCATTGTTGATATTTCTTGACATTTCCTGAACATTTAGGTGCAAGCTCATGTTGAAAACTTTCCTCAGTATGGAGTGGCACCTGGTTCCTGGGGTGCATATGATATGCATCGAGGTCAAGGGCACAGATAAACTGATATCAAAGTCAAGCTAAGATGTCTTCCAACGAGTCCTTTGAGCAGCAACTTTAGATACTTGCATAGGTTTGAACTGTTATCTTATGATAGTTTGTTTAAGAGAATTGATTCTCTTTGGGTTTAATTAAGTTGTACTTGAAAGCAAGGACAGTTATACTATTCTGATAATTGATTATGCTATTTCCATTTTAAATTCTCTTGTTGCAACTACTGTCTTTAATGATTTTGTTTTTTTTTCCTTCAAATTTCTAGCATTTGGAAAAGAGACGTTTTGATTACCCATGGTTGTAGTGCTGCCTATTTAGGACAGATTTTTCTGCAATTTAGCAATAGGGTTCTGTTGTTTTGATCTTTAATCATTTTTACATATATGTAGTATCAACATCTTAACTTAAAGTGTAGCCTAATTCCCATAACATCTATTTGATTATTTTGATGGCCTTAACTTTTGTCAATGATGCTAATATTACATTGGTAATCAAAAGTCTATTTGCCTAATAAGTCAACACATCCCGCCAACACCCCCGCTAATCTCTCTCTGTCTATGTCGGTCTCCCCTCAAAAGAAATAATCTCTCTCTCTCTCTCTCTCTCTTGTTATTTATTCTACAAACAAGTATGGGCATTACAAAAGAAATAGGCCAACTCCTCCCTTTTTATTGAGAATCCGAGGATGAGAAAGTAAGTAATGGCTACTATGTGACAATCTTTGATAATATTTATTTATTTATTTATTCTTGAACAACTTGATATTTAACCATGTATACCTTTATGTTTGAGTTCTGTTCCTCTTATTCACCCATATTGGTCCTTGGCTTAGAGGAAGTTATATAAATTCAAAAGTCTATTGGAGACTGTAGAAATTATTCCCATAAAAAAGGATTTAATTTGAGACAAACTTCTTATTTTGTATTTGAGATTTTGGTACTATTCTGGATTATCTCCACCTTGTTCCTTTTATTTGATTACATTTTTCAAGATTCTTTACGATGCCCTCTTTTCAAATAGGCATGGATCTTGTCAAGAAATGATGCTTATTGTTTCATTTGGTAGCCTGGCTTGTATGATAAAACTTGAAAGCATGTTCTATTTTGGTGCTGCCTCAATCATCTTTTGTCACTTTTTTTATCCACTACAAAATTCTTACCCATTTGTTATCCTCTACTTCTTTTGATTTCTCCTCTATGCTTGCCTTAACTTTTAAAACTAATGATCTTATGTGTTCAAGAGTCAATTTTCCTCTAGCTTATGAAATTTTAAGGCTACATAACTTGTTGAATTGCAACGCTCTAAATCATCCGATGATGTTCCATTTTGTTGCTGGGGCTGGTCGGAGTTCTTTTCTTCTTTTTGTTTTCAGTAGGTACAATGTAACTTAACTGAGGTGCAGTTTCTAGATGGTGATAAAAGTGTCCATCTCATTGGTCATTGTAGGTTCATCTTCTATTGAATTAGCTTTCGGATTTCATCCTCAACCTTCCTAGAAATCTGGATTTCCCTTTCTCAGTCTACATCAGTTAGTGGGGTTTAATTACTTTTATGCCTAGTTTTGGAGTAAATGTCAGAAAATAATTTTATCTTGTTCAGTATTTTGTTGTAATTGTGGCCTAGTTCTATCAGATCTAGAGAATTGTTAATGCATATAATGTTTGTCATTGGTCTTTTACTTGCTTTAGAAGCATTACTCGGACTCGAATTTTTTGTTTGGTTATTACCTCATTTAAGTGGTACGTTTTTGATATCCAATTGATATCGGGCCTTTTTCTATTCCTTTTGTATTTCCTTGGCATTCTATCTTCTCTTTGCATGTTAAAGTAAGACGTTGTTGGTAGAAATTAGCGTGACACATCTTCTGGTAATGCTCTTAAGTATTCAGAATCAAATATTCTAATTATAGGTTTCCCTGCAGCTCATTCTTGTACTTTGGGTTAGCTTTAGCTTTTGGGTCATAAGCTGATGCCTCAAAAACCTTCTATTGTTGAATTCTGAATGATATGAGTGATGTAATGATAAGCTATGGCTTGTGTTTTCTAGCAATCAATCAGAGTTAAGTTATTCTATAAAAAATTTTATGGTTGAGGCTTCAAAAGTGGTTTACATTTTTGATGGAAATTAAAGTATTGTATTCCAAAAATGGAAGCAATGCCTTACAATTTACAAGGATAAAAGCTTATGCACCAAACCATTATAGTACAAAAGTGAGAGGGATGGTCGATATAATACAAACCACTATAATTTGCGTTCAATCTGACTTAGTGGAGCTACTAATCAACAGATTGAGAGATTGACAGAGTGATGCACCTTACAATTAATTAGCTCCGCATCTTGTGGCTACTATGCCAGTTGTTTTCTTCTTCACTAAGCTTAACAAGAAGTTTTCCTTCATCTTTGCAAGTGCTTTTGTGTAAAAAGCTGTCCTGTTTTGCTGCTCATTCTTGAATCTCCTCTTGCTTCTTTCCTACCATGCTACATAGACCTCAGGGCTAACTTGAGTAGTTTGGAATTGCCATTTGATGTTAGGTTGCTGCATACTTGTTGGAGTATTTCTTCCCCTCTTTTTCAGACGTGTTGAAGTTGCAAGTGAACTGAATTTTCTGCCGTAGTGGTTTAGATTTCAACTAAGTTACTAGATTTTCACGAGAAGATAAAAAAAAGTTTGAATATCATTGGTTGTATTGTGTCAAAAATGATCAGTGTTGATATTTGAAAAGATGTAAGAAAGAGATGTGTGGTCTAAGATTGTACTAGATAGAGAGATGGGGCTGGGAACAACCCAAAATTTTTTACAAGCCCATCCTGGGATTGATCGGGCTTGGGCTATTTTGCCAAGCCTGGTATTAGAGGAAAGCATTCCTTAATAAGGTGGTTAGGGGGAGGACTAGCAAAAGAAAAGTCTAAGACTGAATTATTGAAGTACTTGTTAACTATAATCCTAAAAGCCTAAAGACGAAATTGTGTAGTGAATAACGACTTTCATTTTAGTGGGATTAAGGTCATATTACTTCTAACACTAACAAAATTTGTCATTCTTATTTTGCCGAGCTTGTGACTTTGAAAGGAAAACTTAGATACACCATTGACCCCGAAAACACCTTTTATATACTTTTGATTGAATCCATAATAAAACATATATTTGTAAGACTTATGAAGGTTGTGTGCTTTGGATTGTTGAGCACTTAGTTTTCAATCTTTATTTCATTCTGCCTTCAAAATGTTGTTAGCTTTTGAAATGATGATTACAGTTTCATTTTTAGTAGCTCAAATGAGCTTGACTAACACTTGTTTGGTGTTCGTGAAGCTAGTTATGTAAAACGTGGGACATTTATGAACCTTTTCATACTTTTTTCTTTTGGTTCAGGTTATTGTTTCTATAACTTATTACTGTATTGCATTTTTTCTGAGCTGTTCATGTTGTTGTGCATTAGGTTAGGTTCACAACTGTTTTGAAATATTATTGAGTTCTGTGTCAGACATGTATTTCATTTGATGCCTGTGATGTGGTTACTCTGTTCAACATCATTAATACTAGCTTTATTTGTTTGTTTGGTTATTTGGCTTTTCTTGCTTCTCTGAGGGGGAGCTCGGTCTTTTTGGTCATCCCTTATTTATGTAGAAGTTCATGTTTACCTTGGCCATGTTTAAATGGAACCTGGTATGAATTTCCAATTTTGTGGGATTATTGCTCTCTCTCCATATCTCTATCCTCTCACTTGCTTTCTTGCAAGCTTGAGGAGGGCTAATTAATGCCTGTCCAGTATAACTCACTTAGTTCATATCGGATTCTATTTAATGGTTCTTAGAGGATTTGGTTCTTGGTTGGAGTTACAGTCTCTTCTAATCATTATCCTGAGGGTGGGTGGACAATAGCCACCATTATGTCATTCCATTTGAAAGGGATCAACCTACATTTTTAGAGAAGCTTACCCATTAGTTGAGGTATATTGGTCTGGTTGTTTGACATTTCAACACCGAAGCTACGTGAAAGTTTTCTTGTTCAAGCAAGTGACATCTTGCATGGTGTGCTTCTTTCACCGTCATTCCTTTTCAATTCTTCCTCTTCATTTGATGCGCCCACTCTTTGTGCACTCAGACCAGAGGGTTAGTACCATTTATCTTTCAGTGCATGGTAAGTGACCTGTAAATCAATAAATTGGGTTGCATAAGTTGTTTTTCTATTTGGATGTAGTAGCTAAGTTGATTATGTCCCTGCACTGTTGTACTCTGTTAAATTTGTGTTCATATGATATTTTGGTGATTAGAACTTTATATTTTGCTGTCTTCTTTGTCCGAGTTTGTTTCTCTTGCTTGTGTGTCTTAGGGAAGAATTTTTAGCTCATCTAAGAGTTGAAGAAGGCGTTTATTGGCTATTGAAATGGATATGTCGAAAAGATATTTTGTCATCTTCAAGCTGTGCAGCTATAACATAGGAGTGAAAAGTGATCCAGGAAACATGTTGGCAATTTTATTTTCCTATGTAATTATTTTTCTTCAAGAAAGATTTAGAGGATCTAATTGGGACATTATAGAAGAATCATGTGCATATTGTATATTGGTGGATCCTATCCAATAAGATGAAACTTGTACCATTAGGAAGGAAGCTAATAGGTATGATGATTATATGCTTGTATAATTGAATTCCTTAGATGTCCTGGTTTTTTTTTTTTTGTGGCATAAAACTCAATAGATTCCAAGATGATGTGTGTTGGGAAATATCTAGCTGGATATCTCCTAGATATTATTGACTTGTGAAAGTTAGCAAATTAGATTAGGATATTATGTACAGATATTAGTTTCCTAGAATGACCCTCTTTATTTCTATATATACTTGTACCTATGTTTTGACCTAGTAAGATATTGAGAATAATATACATCTGTTTAGAATTTCTGGATGGTATCAGAGCATACCTGAACAACCCTAAACCCTAGCTGCTACCTACTGTCAATAATCCTACCTATCTATGTCAACCATGTCTGTCCAACATTGCTGAATCCTCCTAAATCCTCTAACCTATCTGTTCAAACACCTTCTCTTCATAATCCTACCTTAGACTCTCATTCCAGTCAGATCACTATTATACGACTGAATGGAGAGAATTTTCTTCGCTGGTCCCAATCGGTTAGAATGTACATCTGTGGTAGAGGCAAGATTGGATATTTGACTAGTGACAAGACGAAACCTACGACTGATGATCCTACACACAAAATATTGGATGCTGAAAATTCTATGGTTATGACATGGCTGGTAAATTCTAGGGAGGAGGATATTAGCTCCAACTATAAGTGTTACCACACTGCTAACGAGCTATGGGACAACGTGAATTAGATGTATTCTGACTTAGGAAACCAGTCCCAAGTGTATGAACTAACTATCAAATTGGGTAAGATCCACCAAAGTGAGGACAGTGTCACTAAGTACTTTAATTCCCTGAAATGTTTGTGGTAAGACTTAGATTTGTTTAATGACTAACTATTTTAGAAAAATAGTGGAGGATAACCGAATTTTTAAGCTCTTAAGTGGACTTAATGTTGAGTTTGATGAGGTTAAAGGCGGGATTATTGGAAGACAACCACTTCCATCCGTTGGGGAAGTCTTTGCAAAAGTCCAACTTGAGGAGAGTAGACGGTTTGTGATGCTTGGCAAACGAAATCCTATACCTACTATTGAAAACACAGCCTTAGTTGTTGGGAACGCTGCTGGCCGTACTAAGAAGACTGAGAAAAAGTCACGGGTTTGGTGTGACTATTGCAATAAAGCTTGTCATACTCATGAAACATGTTGGAAATTCCATGGAAAGCCTGCAAATTGGAAGGGATCACATAAAGGAAAATTTAATAAAAATTTAGCTCACTATGAATCAAGTAAAATTCCATTAGCCCATAAGGTAGATGCTGGACAGTTCTCTCAAGAGCAGATTAATTCATCCTGAAGCTATTGAAACCCAAATCTGAATCCTCAAGTGCCCTTAATGCTTCTGTTGTGCAAACTGGTAGTGATTTTAATGCCTTATCATGTTCCTTTCCATACAATTTCACTCCTTGGTTCATTGATTTAGGAGCATCTGACTATATGACTTGTTCTCCTAACCATATGACCTATTCTTCTAATTTATTTCATACTTATGACCCTAGTTTTGGCCATGAAAAAATCCGTATAGAAAATGGATCATTTTCTGTTGTAGCTGGTAAAGGTTCAATAACTCTATCCTCTAATATCTGCCTTAAATCTGTCCTTCATGTTCCAAAACTAGCTTGTAATTTGCTATCTGTGAGCAAATTAGCCCGTGACTCTAATTGTACCATTACATTTTTTGACTCATATTGTATCTTTTAGGAACTAACTTCGAGGAAGATGATTGGCAATGCTAAGTTGATAGATGGTCTCTACTACTTCGTTGATGACAACTTGAAGAAGAAAGAAGCTCATGGCTTAAGTAGTATTTGTTCTACCCCTGCTCAAGAACAGATTTTGCTTTGGCATAATAGATTAGGATATCCTAATTTTTCTTATCTCCAAAGACTATTACTTCATTTGTTTAAATCTGTGGATTGTCAAAAACTTCATTGTGAGCATTGCATTTTATCCAAAAGTCATAAGACTATTTACCCTACAAAACCACATCAACCCTCCAAACCATTTTACTTAATTCATAGTGATGTTTGGGGTCCATCCCGTGTTAAAACTCTTTCCCAAGAAAAAAATTGATTTGTAACTTTTATGATCATACTCGATTATGTTGGGTCTATTTAATGTGTGAAAAATCTGAAGTTGCTCAAATCTTTCAAAATTTTTATATCATGATTGAAACTCAATTTCAGATGCACATTGGCTTACTTCACTTTGACAATTTGACAATGGTATCGAGTATTTTAATGAAGTCCTTGGAAAATTTCTTAAGTTTAAAGGCATTGTTCACCAATCTACGTGTGTTAACACTCCTCAACAAAATGGTATTGCCGAGAGAAAAAAATAAACATTTACTGGAAGTCTCTCGGTCCATTATGTCCATTATGTTTACAATGTATATGCCAAAATACCTTTGTGGTGAGGTTGTTTTGACTGCATCATACTTAATTAATCGAATGCCCAACCATGTTTGGCGTTATGCTACACCCTTAGATGTGTTTAAACAATGTTTTCGAGAAATTTGGCTTTACTCTGCTCTTCCTCTTCGGCTCTTTGGGTGTACAGTGTATGTTTACAACCCGACTAGGGGAAACTCAAAACTAGATCCAAGAGCTGAAAAATCTGTCTTTATTGGGTATGCTCCTAGTCAACGAGATTATAAGTGCTACAACCCTTTAACACAAAAAATTGTTGTCTCCATGGATGTCACATTTCTAGAACATCAAAAAATTTTCCTTCAGGGGGAGAACTCTATTGAAGCAGAAAATTTCTAAGACGTTACTATTACTCCCAACCCCTTACCTATTGTCATTATTGATCATAATATAATTCCTGATAATGAATCCAAAGATACTACTCCTAATCTGTCCGTGCCAAGTAATCTCGATTCAACCACAGGTGATAAATACTATTGTCCGTTCCTAAGGAACGGAATATTGAGCTTCGTGTTTATACTAAGAGGAAGACTCAATTGAGAAGTAGAGAACAACCTACATAAACAATGCACGACCTCTCGAAACCCTCGACCTAGGAACAATTCAGGTAACCCATCTGCTACTTTACCCTTTATTGTGCCTACTAATGATCAATCTATACCTACTGACCCACAAATTACCGGTGATATTTCTACTAAACTCTCTGCTGATAATTACCTACCCATAACATTGAGAAAGGGGAAACGGGCTTGCACCAACCATCCCATATCAAAGTACCCATCTTATGGGAAACTATCACACATACATAAATCCTTTATCTCTAAAATTACTAATCTGTTTGTACCAAGAAATATTCAGGAAGCACTTCAAGATCTAGATTAGAGATCAGCTGTTATGGAAGAAGTAAATGCACTTGAGAAGAAGAGAACTTGGGAACTTGTGAATTTCGCTAGAGATAAAAAGCTAGGAGGTTGCAAATGGCTATTCACTGTTAAGTTTAAGGCTGAAGGCAATGTGGAAAGGCTGAAGGCAAGATTAGTTGCTAATGGGTTCACTCAGACCTATGGTATTGACTACCAAGAGACATTTGCTCCTGTTGCAAAGGTAAATACTATTCGGGTATTGTTATCTTTGGCTCTAAATTTTGAGTGGACTTTACATCAACTAGATGTAAAAAATGCATTCCTTAATGGAGACTTAGAAGAAGAAGTTTTTATGAGACTACCTCTAGGATTTGAGGATACCTATGGGTGAAATATGGTTTGCAAGCTAAAGAAGTCATTATATGGCCTAAAACAGTTCCCTAGAGCATGGTTTGATAGATTTGGAAGAGCTGTGAAGAGCTATGGCTATTGTCAAAGTCAAGCTAATCATACATTGTTCTACAAGCAGTCCAAGGCAGGTATGATATCTATTCTTATTGTTTACGTAGATGACATCATCATAACAGGAGTTGATGTATCCGAAATAGTAGGGTTGAAGAAGAGATTAGCCAAAGGATTTGAAATTAAAGGCCTTGGACCTCTCAAATACTTCCTTGGAATGGAGTTTGCTAGATCAAAGGATGGAATATTTTTGAATCAAAGGAAATATATTTTGGACCTATTGAATGAGACCGGATTAGTAGGATGCAAGGTAACTGACACTCCTGTTGAAACTGGTGTAAATTTTAGACCAGTTCAACCTAAAAATATTATTAATAAGGAGAGATACCAACAATTGGTTGGGAAATTAATATATTTGTCACGCACTAGACCTGATATAGCTTTTTCCGTAAGCTTAGTGAGTCAATTTATGCATTCTCTAGGCCAAGAACATTTGGATGTTGTATACAGGATACTACGATATCTAAAAGGAACTCCCGGGCAAGGTTTAATGTTTCGAAAGCGGAACAATCTTCAAGTCGAAGTCTATACTGATGCTGATTGGGTAGGGAGTGCAACTAATAGAAGATCAATTTCAGGTTATTGCACTTGTTTTTGGTAACTTGGTAACTTGGTAACTTGCCGGAGTAAGAAACAAAGTGTTGTTGCAAGAAGCAGTGCCAAAGTTGAGTTTCGTTCAATGGCACATGGAATTTGTGAAGCTTTATGGATTGAAAGGGTACTAGAGGAACTGCAAATTCCTATTTCAATTCCTATGAAAGTGTATTGTGACAACAAAGCTACAATTTCAATCGCTTACGATCCTGTTCTTCATGATAGAACAAAACATGTTGAGGTTGACAAGCATTTCATCAAGGAGAAGATTGAAAAAGGATTAATTTGTGTTCCCTATATTCCAACATCACAACAGGTAGCTGATATTCTCTCAAAGGAATTACACAAGAGGCGGTTTAAGCTTCTGGTTACCAGCTAGATATCTCCTAGATATTATTGTCTCCTAAAAGTTAGCAAATCAGATCAGTTAGGATATTATATACAGATATTAGGATATTATGTACAGATATTAGTTTCCTAGAATAGCCCTCTTTATTTCTATATATACTTGTACCTATGTATTGACCTACTAAGGTATTGAGAATAATATACATCTGTTCAGAATTTCAACATGACAAGTTTAAAACATTATGAAAGCTTGAGCATTTGCAATATATTGCAGTGCTGATTTTGGTCATTGATTTCAAATTGTTATGCAATATACAAATCCTAGAGCACAAGTCAATTTATGCAATGTATGCAGTTACTTGCTGTCACTCCATGAGATATTTCAATATCAGATAGAAGCCAAGAAATTGTACTTTTTACATAGACCTAAGCAATGCCATCATTTCATATGGTATATAATTTGGCAATTCTAGTTAACTTTTTTCTGATAGAATAAATGCCTCACAAAATTACAGAGTCCTGTTATTTCTACTCCAAAACCATGGTGGTAGATCTTTATTTTAGCATTAGTTTGTTTTCTTTGGCCTGTAATCATTGTATGGGATTGATATTTAGTATTGTATGGGATTGGCATATAGTATATTTTATCTATAAGGTTTTATTTCATGTAGGATTAGTACTTGATTAGATTTTGTGTCTTGAATTTTGTATCTAAATCTGATATTTTTACTTTTCAGCTGTGAAACATAACAGATTCTCCCCTTTTAGAGTCTTGTAAGATATGGTACCTGGTGTTTGTGAAAAATCCCCGCAGAGCTAGTTTATACATCAGTTATGTTCTAACATCTTTTATTTTTTCCTTTTAGGCTTACCAACTTTTGGCACAAAACTCACTGCCTTTGGTTTGTATCGGTACTTATCCACCAGGTATCTTCAACTACTCTGTCTATACTTCCTTTTCTGTGGTTGTGTTACTTCTCACCATTGGCCGCAAGTTTGAATACTTTAAAACTGAAGCAATGTTCATGCTTGGGAATTGCTTTCATTTGAGAGAGACAGTGATTGTTGCTGCTGGTGTGTAACAGTTTCTTATCCAAGTGAACATGTTAGTGAAGACGGACAATTTATTTGCTGTTTATTAGAGAATAATTGGCTAAAATAGTGAATAAGAAGCCTTAAAAACTTAGAAGTAAGAATTCCATTTATTTAAAATTCAAATCCAAACTGTTCCAAAAAAGCCACTGAAACTATCTCTTGGACTTCCTTTCCTTCCACCCACCTCCATCCTTTTCCCATTGTTTTGCCTCCGTTAAAGCAAATATATGAAATTCCACATCATGAGGAAGATTTAGTGGTGCTAGTTTTTATCTTTCTCCATCATTAAATCCAACCTTTCTTAAAACTGATTCAATTGGCCTTTTTGCTTTTTAATAACCTTTCTAGTTCAATGAAGTGAATAATTATAATAATGTCATTACCTAGCTTGAATCCAACCACAACTATCTTAAGTAATCATACAAACATGCCTCTTTTGTGTATGAAAAAGCTCCATATGTAGTGGGTAGAAAATTGTACCAAGAGTAATGTAACTTTGGTGGAGATTGGAAGAACTTAGACAGAAAAGCACACTAGACAAAGGAAAGAACAGCACATTAGATATACACAATTTTTTTAATCTACAAGATTTACCCAATAAGAGGGATTAGAATTATTGGGAAAAAATTTGAGGAAGGAAATAGAGGAAAGAAAATGGAGTCTACATGCTGTAGGACAAATAGAAGAATTATTAACTAATAGCTAAAACTCACAAAATTAAGAAATATGGTTGATATTAGGCTGCTAGAATATCAACTTTCAAGGTTGAATTTTGGCTGGGAATGCTGAAATTTCAATTTTTGTATTGCTGGAATTTTAAGATTTGATTGTTGAAAATTTAGGCTTAAGATTTCAAGGTTTAATATGATGGAAGTTAGGATTTTGGTTGCTGGAATTTTATTGTGAACACAAAGAATGGAAGGTAAAAAACTAGGAATTTCTTCTAGGGTTTAAGAATCACTTTTAGAAAAAAGCATCATACTTTCTAGTTGAAAATCAAGTTTGTAGAAAATTTTTATATTGCTTATTATTATTAAAGGGCTAAGTACACACATTTTGAAAACAGCCTCTCTACTAGTTAGGGATAAAAGGGTAAGGCTGTATAGTACTAAACCTCTCCAGACCTTACATATTAACGGGATTTATACTAGGTGGTGTTGTTGTTGTGAGTACACACATATATAGAATTCTTAGAACTCTTATTCTAATAGGAAAAAGTTCTTAACAAATTTAAATCATATTCTAATAAAAGTTCTATAAGTCCTAAACAACTAAGATAATATATGCAAAATAAAATAACATATTTAACTTACCACTATTTCCTATCTAATAAGGAATCCTAACATAATCTAAATTTCAGCCCTTATCTTTGGTTGTTAGCTCAATTCTCAATCTTTGTCCAACCAAATTAAGGCTTGTGGTTGACTAATTTTTTCTCGTTTATTTCTTCTAAATACTTTTAAGTTTTTTTACATCAATTCTCCTTGGCTTGTTTAAAGTTGTCCTCAATGTAGAATGTGACAAATACTGTTCATATAAGTTTGGGTTCAACTTTTGAAATTCTGATTCTAGAATCCAAGGACTATCAGAAATTAGTTTTCTTTTCTACTTGACAAGAAATTGTCGATATCCTCCATGTCTTGTGCCTACAATACAATTTTTTATCAAGAACATCCTTTATTTTCTCTTTAAGATAAGTAGTGGCTAGAAGTCTTACAGTTGCAGTAGGGGATTGCTTATTTTGTCCATGATAAATAGTTAAGTCCACAACGTTAAAGATAAAGACTTGTTCTCATGTCACTTGGTAATTCCAAAACATAAGCATTGATAATCTTGTAAGGTCTAGCATTTCGTGAATGAAGTTTCCTATATTTTTCTTTTTGAAAATGATCTGGACAGATCCTAACCATCACCATATCGCCTTCATTGAATTCCATCAATTGACGATGTTGATCAGCTTGTTCTTTATAGGACAAATTGTTGGTTATTATCTTTTGTTGTATCTCATCGAATATGTCTCATGTATTTTGCAAAACCTCTAGTTTCGACGCTAACTTATGTTTTTTGTGGTAAAGGAACTAGACCTATTTATAGAATAGTTGTATGCAAATTCTGCCATAGGAAGAATTAGGTCCTAATTTTTCACATTGTCACCAACCAAACATCTTAACAAGTTTCTTAAGCTTCTATTCACCATTTCCGTCTGTCCATTAGTTTGGGGATGGAAGGAACTTAAAAATTTAAAGCTTAGTTTCAATGTTTTTCATAGAATTCTCCAAAAATAACTCATAAACTTCACATCACGATATTAGACAATGGTTATAGGTAATCCATGAAGACATACAACGTCTTTAAAGAATAGTTTAGCAGTGTAGACAGCATCATAAGTCTTGACCAATATATTTGCAAATGGTTTCATAACGAAATTACATGGCTTCTCTACTTGTCTCTTCAACTCTTCATTCTCAATAAGATTCAAGCGATAGGTTGGAAGATTTGGGAGAGTAGATCCAAGTACAAAGTCAATAGCATGTTAAATATCTCATAAAGGAGGTAATTCACCTAGTAAATCATCCGGTGTAAGGTCTGAGAAATCAGCTAACAATTCTCCCACTTCTTTTGGTATGATGAAGGGTGTTTCATGGGCTGTTTTTGTTCCTTTCTTCACTATCATTGCAAACACAATTCCATTTCCTTGCTGATAGCTTCAAATTCTTTCTCTTAGGGATATTAAGAGACTTTTTCTTGTAATTTATGACTGTGTTGTTACTTCCTCTTTGTTTTTCTACTTTTTCCACCTTTATAGGCTTCGAAATTATCTTCTTTCCATGAAATATAAAATGATAGGTGCTAGCTTTTTCGAAGTGCTAAACATCTCGATTACAAAGCCACAATCTTCCAAGTAAAATGTGAGATACTTTCATTGGAATGACATCACACCAAATAAAAGAAGACATCAAGCACCTTCGAGCAACTAGTATGGTACTATTGTCTACTCAAACAACTTTGTAGAGATTTGGATGCTTCTCTATGTGTAAATGCAATCGCTTTACGATGTTCTTCAATACAACATTCTTACTACTACATCAATGATAAGCTTGCATACGTTATCTTTGCATCTAACTTGAGTAAAGAAAATAGCAGTACGAAGCCATTATTCTTGTTCTTCTGCTTTATGGGTTTTAAGTATGTGTCTCACTACATTAAGATTTGTAGGATTAGCTAGTTCATCATTAGAGTCTCCTTCCAACTTCTCTCTAGCTTCGTTCTCACACATTTATTCATCAGATTCTTCCTCTTCTTCTTCTCCCCCCATCATATGCAAACTTTTATTAAGGCATTCATAAGCAAAGTGGCCCCTCCCATTGCATCAGAAGCACTTCTTGTCACTGCTGCCTTCTTTTGTCCCAATTTCAGCTATGACTTTGCCTTCAAGCTCAGTTCCTTGGGAAGTTATGCAATTGTTTTATGGTGCAGATTTTGATGCATTGGGTGCTGGTCTAAAGTTTTGCACCATCTTAGTTCTCTTCATGCCGAACTCCCTAGCTCGACTTTGAAACTTTTTAGTTACTTGTTGTCCTAAGTATTGTTTCACTCTTAAAGCCAACTAATATGATCTTCAAGGCTGTAAATCCTTTTCATTATAAGGTCCTTGTAAATTTCTGCCCTTTGATAGCAATATGGATCCTAAACCCATATTGACCTACTCTAGAAGGAGGAGAGGGAAGGGTCCGATCGTGGGCCACATTGATAAACCCATGCTGACATATTCTAGGAGATTCACTAAGGCAGGCAGGGCTGTGAGCATCCCCAACAACTTTCTGCATTGCGAGGAATACTTCAGTCCATTGCCATGGATTCGCGAATTGGACAGTCAAGAAGTGATGCGGATATGATTGCCTCGGGGAGTAAGACTACCCTATTTCCAGCTCAACTCCAAGAATTAACCTTAGTATTGCAGACCCACCAGTTGGTATTCTAAGAACCAAAGGGGCTTCCCCCTTCACGAAGTCATGATCATGCCATTAATCTGTTTTGTGGAGCCAATCTGATCAGTGTAAGGCCTTATAGGTATGCTTATCATCATAAGGATGAGATTGAGCATCAAGTCAGGGAGTTGCTTGCCATGGGAGCTATCCGACATAGCACCAGTCCTTTCTCTAGTCCGGTGATTCTGGTTAAAAAGCAGGATCAATCGTGGCGGATGTGTGTAGATTACCGGGCTCTAAACAAGGTAACCATTCCGGACAAGTTCCCTATTCCTACTATCAGTGAGCTTATTGATGAATTGCATGGTTCCAAGTATTTTTCTAAAATTGATTTGAAGTTCGGATTTCATCAAATCAGAATTAAGAATAAGGATATTCACAAGACCGCTTTCCGAACTCATGAAGGCCACTATGAATACTTAGTTATGCCCTTTGGGCTTATGAATGCCCCGTCCACAGTTCAATCCACCATGAATTCAGTTTTTAGACCACTATTGAGGAAGGGTGTGTTGGTCTTTTTCGATGACATCCTAATCTATAGCAACAGTTGGCAGGAGCATCTCAAACATTTGGAACAAGCTTTGCAACTCTTGATTGAACATCAATTCTTCGCTAACCATAAGAAGTGCCTATTTGGATAGCAATCAGTTGAGTATTTGGGGCATGTTATCTCGGCTAAAGGGGTTGCAATGGACCCTACTAAGATCAAGAGTGTTAAAGAGTGGCCGGTTCCAAAGAATGTAACAGGGGTTAGAGGGTTCCTTGGACTAACGGGATACTATAGGAAGTTTATCAAGGATTATGGGAAGATTGCTCGGCCCCTCACTGAACTCACCAAGAAGGATAATTTTTCTTGGGGACCTGAAGCTCAAGGAGCCTTTGAAGAGCTGAAGAATTGTCTAATCTCTTCCCCAGTCCTCACCCTACCAGATTTTTCCAAGGAGTTTGTTGTGGGATGTGATGCCTCGGGGTTTGGTTTGGGGGCTGTCCTTATGCAGGAGAACAGGCCAATTGCCTACTTTAGCAAGGCCTTATCAGCTACAGCCAAGTCCAAATCAGTATATGAGAAAGAGATTATGGCTTTGGTGTTAGCCATTCAACATTGGAGGCATTACCTTTTGGGAAGAACATTTAAGGTGTATACCGATCACAAAACGCTGAAGCATCTACTACAACAGAGATTGAACACTCCTGATCAGTTTCATTGGCTGTCCAAGTTGATGGGATTTCAATTTGAGGTGTTCTACAAACCAGGATCCGACAACAAGGCAGCAGATGCCTTATCACGTGCACCGATGGAACCAGAATTTCACCATCTGGTTTCATCCCCCAATTGGGTGGATTCTGCTAAGTTGCAAGAGGAGTATCAGGGTGATCCGTGGCTGTCTAGTCTTCTGCAGCAGCTCACTTCTAACTCCACAACAGATTCTGAATTTCAATTGTCCGGAGGGTTAATATTCAAAGGAAACAGGTTGGTTTTACCTCAAACTTCCTCCTTAATTCCAGCATTTTTGCAGGAGTTCCATTCCACTCCTATGGGAGGACATTCCGGGTTTACTAAAACCTAGAAGCGGATAGTTGGATGCTTGTATTGGCCTGGGATGCGAAGGCAGATTTGGAGGTTTGTGAAAGAGTGCGAAGTGTGCCAAAGACATAAGCACCAGACTCTTGCTCCGGGTTGCTTCAACCTCTCCCTATTCCTAATTCTGTTTGGGAGGATATCTCGATGGATTTTGTAACAAGATTGCCCAAAAGTCAAGGATTTGAGGTAATAATGGTAGTGGTGGACAGATTGTCCAAGTATGCCCACTTCATTCCCCTCAAACATCCTTTCACAGCCAAAATTGTGGCAGATTGTTTCGTCAAGGAAGTGGTCAAACTCCATGGCATTCCCAAGTCCATAGTAAGTGACCGAGACCCCATCTTTGTTAGTCATTTTTGGCAGGAGATCTAGAGGATGCAAGGAACAGTTCTTCGCATGAGCACCTCTTATCATCCGGAAATGGACGGTCAAACTGAAGTGGTTAATAGGTGTCTTGAGACCTATCTTCGGTGCTTTGTATCTGAGCAACCTAAACAGTGGCATATCTGGCTTTCTTGGGCTGAATTTTGATATAATACCTCGTTTCATTCCGCCACTGCCACTACTCCTTTTGAGGTGATGTATGGTCGACCCCCATCTAAGGTACCTCACTTCCTCATTGGCGAGTCACCCATCGATGCTGTAAATGGAGTTTTGTTTGATCAGGATGAAGCCTTGAGACAGCTCAAATTCCACCTTGTTCGAGCTCAACAAAGGATGAAATCAGCAGCTGATGGAAAGCGTAGGGTTGTTCACTTAGAGATAGGAGATTGGGTCTATGTCAAGCTTAGACCCCACCGGCAGACATCTGTGGCTAGACGAATCTATCCTAAGCTTTCAGCCCGGTTTTATGGCCCATTTCAAGTTGTAGCTAAGGTGGGAGCTGTAGCCTACAAGTTAGCTCTTCCGGATACTTCAAGAATTCATCCGGTGTTCCATATCTCTCAGCTAAAGAAGATGATTGGAACTCATGTGCCTGAACCCACTTTCCCTTCAGGTTTAGAGGTTGATTCCACTGAAACTCTAGCACCTGAAGCCATCCTTGCGGAGCGTACTGTTCAGAAAAATCAGGAACAGATAGTTGAGTGGCTGGTGTTATGGAAGGGCAGACCTATTGAAGAAGCTTCATGGACCGCAGCTGCACAAATACAGCAGCAGTTTCCCTCCTTCTGCCTTGAGGACAAGGCAGATTCTGTAGGGGGTGGCATTGATAGCAATATGGATCCTAAACCCATATTGACCTACTCTAGAAGGAGGAGACCGACCGTGGGCCACATTGATAAACCCATACTGACATATTCTAGGAGATTCACTAAGGCAGGAAAGGGTGAGTCAGCAAACGGTAGAGAGTTGGTTGGAAGAGAGAGAGGGTACTATGTAAGGGATGGGGGGTCGTAGAGAGGGTATCTTTTCACACACTGGTATTGTTTTTGGCAAAGAGCTGAAAGGGCCATAGTTAGCTGGTAGCTTGGAACTTGCAGACTGTACTACGAGGATAAGCTAATATCAATAAAATACCTGATTTCTCATCCATTGTCTATCAAAAGCTAGCTAGAAAGAGCTAATCAACCTTCGTGCGCACGCAAGCAAGGCAATTCCTTTATCAGATCATTTCGGCGAACTGAAAGAGCCCTTCCCACCTCATCCTCTTCTGAAAAACGAAAACTAAGATAGGAGTTTTGTGGAAAATAGAAACGCCCTTTTATTTCTATTTCTTGATTTTGAATCGATGACTTACTTTTATTTCTTAGGGCGTTTCAAGAGCATGACTCTACCACTTAGTTAAAAGGGCCCATTTTTGATTCAATTGATGAATTACCTTTTTTTTACAAATGATTTTTATTGTGGAGTTGAGGCAGGGGACGGTGCTAGACGACTGGGCTCTTCCACCCTACCTTTTTTCCTAAGGACGCCTATTGACGAAGCTCAGGATTGGATTGTCGCCTTACTGCTTGACGAGAACACATTGATTCTGCTCGTTCCCGTCCTTTGCTTCAGGGAATGAATCATATATCATTCTAAGACACCCCTCACATCAAATGTAAACAATCACAAATCCACCATAAATGAAGGCAATGTAGCTTGTACTCAAGACACATCATACAGGCTTCGATATCAAGTCAAGAAATCATTCAACTCAATTAACTAAAGTTGAACAACAACAACAACCTAGTGAAAGTTCTATTGATACGCGAGATTTGGGAAGGTTCAGTAGTGCACAGTCTTACCCCTAACTAGTAGAGAGGCTGGGGTGAGACTCATAAATGAATCATATAATATTCTGCCACAGCTTTTAACATCTTACTCCAACCCAAACACTAACTAAAATGGCATTAATTTAGGATTAATACATATTCCTAGTCCTTTTTATTTGTCACTCTAAACATTTGAGCATGTCATTGCATTAAGGATAATTCATCTTCTTAGATCCCTATGTAGTTGTAAGGTTCATCACTACCAAGTAAATGGTTTAGTCACAAATTACTGTTAATAACAATTTCTAAAATGCCAACAATACTCAGACCCTTTTGAAATTTCAACTAAGCACTCAAAGAATACAACCTTGAAAACTCTTCTCACCACGTATCGGATCAGCTTGTGCTGATGTCTCACCCTCGAATCTTGGCTCCGATACTTCTTCCACCTCACCAGCTACTTCCTTATTTTTTCCTTTATTTTCCGTTCTCCTTAAGATATCGAATATAGATGCAATATCCCCAGCTACCTTATCGAACTTAGCTTCAATTCCTGCAATATCCTCAACTATCCCCAACATCTCCTCCTATACGTTATCAACTCTAGCTTCCATTCTCGTAAAAACCATTCTCGTAAAAACCATTCCCTATTATCGCCTCGCTCTGATACCAATTTGTTAGAGACCACTTGCTCTAACAGTGAATCACCCAAACAACAACTACCTGCACTAAGAATCGCCACACAACAGCATCAAAGCACACACACACAGCAGTAAAACAAGAACAAGAATGAAGTAGAATTGTATGGGATATCGGTAACTATTATTCCCTAGCTAGACTTCGAGGGCTAGCTAAACCTCCTTACAATCTCCAATCACAATATCATAACCGAATGCCTATGCCTCCCCCCTATACCACCTTTTATTCCCTTCTCCTAACTAACTTCCACATGACTCGTCTCTCTCCCTAATTTCCCACTTTACCCTCACATCCCCCTCACGTAGCCACTGCATTCGTATTCCTCCTCTTGCTAAACTTCTACTGGAATCTAGTCTCAACAGATTATAAGATCATTATTTTGAGTAACTGAGCAGGATAGAGACATGCTCCCACACAAAAAAAAAATCATACAGAAAATAAAAGAATCAGTTTAAAATGCACACAACTGTCCACAAAGAATAAGACTCAAAACTATGTTTCTAGTATGTGAATGGAACAAAATAAGGTTATGACTGACTTTAAAATTGCAATAGAAGAGTATTTTAGTCATACCTTTGGTTCTGAAGTTGTGATCCGCATTGTAAGTAACACTCTCTCTAAACTCCTACAAACTTCATCTTCTGTTTTTCCATCAATCGACAGAAGCTGACCTTTTGGCTCTGTCAAGAAGTTCAAGACAGGAATTATAGAGGCAGTGGTCCATGGATGAAGGAAATTGGCAATTGAATAGATCAAAAAGTTGTGTGATAAACTGTTGGGAAATATTCAGCTGAATATTTCCTAAGATATTGTTGACTCCTAAAAGGCAAAAGTATCAGATCAGATAACATGTATCAGATCTGATTTTGTGTACAAATATTAGGAGATTATGTATAGATATTAGAAGATTATGTGCAGATACTAGTTTCCTAAATTAGCTAGCTCTATTTCTATATATACATGTAATTATGTACTGATGGAAAAAAAAAATGAATACAACTGTTCAGTATTTCCACATGGTATCAAAGCTATAGCTGAACAGTTCTAAACCCTAGCCACCACCTACTGTCACTAATATTAGCACCTAAACCCTAGCTGCCAACTATTGTTTCTAATCATACAAATCTATGTCAACTATGTCTGACGTTGCTGAATCTTCTAACC
>JANZLX010000004.1:19651357-19664076 GCA_025531955.1 Erythroxylum orinocense | reverse complement strand
CTCAACTCTAAAAAATATTAAAACAATTAAAGCAAAATAAAGAATAAATAAAAGTAAATAAATAATAATTAAAAAAATTCGGGGCTCAACACTAAGTCCCTTCATCTGATTCATCTAGACTGAATCCATTCATCTGGGATTGAGTCCCTTGTCTGATTCATCTAGACTAAATCCCTTCGTCTGAGACTGAGTCCCTTCGTCTGATTCATCTAGATTGAATCACTTAATTTGATTCATCTATACTTTTGGAAATTCGAGATTTGGACCCTATAGATGGAAAAATCCCTCTTTAAGGTCTTCACAAAATTGTAGATATCGAAGTGCTCTTTGAAACCATCCAAAGAAGACCTTAATCTGGTATCTCTAGTGAAAGTTATACCAATTTTCCCGAAACAGGTACAATGTGATTGAGGGCAAAAATCATGTTTGATTCTTTTGGTCATAACTTCTCCATCTGACCTCTAAATGACTTGATTTTTGAAGAAATAGTTTCTTGACACATTCCTCTATCTCTACATAGAAATTATAGCTTTTAGTGTTGATTTGGACAAGATTGATTGAATCAAAGTAAGGGTATAAGTTGAAGAAATGAATTTGCTCATATCTTCTGACTCTGAATGTTGGGCTCCATAAGTGTGGTCCAAATGGCAAAATCTCTCTTCAAGATTGTATACAAAGATTGTATATCTCGAATTCCTCTTCGAAACTATCTAAATACAACCTTAATCTGATATCTGTAGTGAAAGTTATACCAATTTGGCCTAAACAGGTACAATGTGATTAAGGGAAAAATCATGATTGATTCTTTTGGCCATAACTTCTCTGTCCAACCTGCAAATGACTTGATTTTTGAAGCAATAGTTTCCTAACACATTCCTCTATCTCTTCATAAAAATTTATAACTTTTGTTATTGATTTTAAAAAGATTGATTGAATCAAAGTAAGGGTATGAGTTGAAGAAATGAGTTTGCTCACGTCTTATGACTCCGAATATTGGGCTTTGAAAGTAGGGTCCAACATTGTTTGGTATCAGAGATTAGGCTTTTCCTAGGCTTATAATGTATATTAGGATGAATTGTTATGCTTTGTGAATTGATTGAATTGCATTAAGTGATATGCATGTCATGCATAAATGTAGGGATTAAGATTTTAAATTGAAATGTAAGCTAATCGCCAGTGTTTACATTAAAGGAGTAAGATGTCACCTCGTACAAGGACACGAGGAGTATTGCAAGGATCAATTGCACCTGACTCTCCACTAATGGAGGAGGGTACTATTGAGTCTGTAGCCCCAGGAAATGTCGAGGCTTCTGTAGGACATGGTAGTGAGCCCGTTCGATCACATACGCAGGAGTCTCCTCTTCCGCAAGAGCAAGTGCTTGCTCCATTGGATCTGAGGATGTTTTAGGCATTTGACCAGGCCCACAATCTTCTGCTCTTTCACTAGCTAAGAAGGGAAAATAGTTTGAAAAGCTCAGGAAGTATGGGGCAGTGGATTTCTATAGGACCACGGATCTAAAAAAAGCCGAGACTTGGATGGGAAAGACTAAGAGGATACTGAATCAAATGGATTGTGAGGATAATAAGAAGGTTGTGTATGCTGCTAGTTTGCTTCAAGGAGATGCTCTGCATTAGTAGGAGTGTGTGCCAGGGAGATAGATGAGACTGCTAATGCTCGCTTGGAAAGATTTCTTAGCAGTGTATAAGAAGAAGTACCTGTTTGAGATGTATGTTCAGCAGAAGCAGAGAGAGTTTCTGAGTCTCACCCAAAGGGAAATGACGGTGAGTGAGTATGAGCACCAGTTTACACAGCTATCCTGATATGTAGTAGAGATGATAATGAGTGAGGCAATTAAGTGTCGTAGGTTCGAATCGAGGTTGCATCTGGCTATCAGAGAGAAAGTGGTGGTGTAGAATTTTTTGTGATTTTCAACAACTGGTTGAAGAGGCTCTAAGGGTTGAGTATAATTAAAGGACTGCCAGGACTTTCCCTGTGTAGTCTAAGGAGAGGAGCAGTGGGATGAGCAGGTCCAAACCGATGAGAACTTCTAATGTTTCTCATCAAGCCTCTATAGCGGGAGGCAGCAGAAAGGGAGATGGGGATAAGCCATCCTTCCCAAATGTGAACACCACGGAAGGTTTCATAGAGGGGAATGTTACTGATTGATTAGAGTAGGTTTCAATTATGGAGAGAAAGGGCACATGGCCAGAGTTCCCTCAGTATGTAAGACAGGAGAGAAGTAAGATGCAAGCTTCAAAGAAAACTGAGAAAGTGGGGCACAAGACTACAATGGAAGTGGGCAGCTTTGAGGCAACTAAAAGAGTGAATCTTCCAAGGAGACCAAGTGGGCAAGCACCAACTAGAGTGTTTGCAATGACATGGGAGGATGGAGATACCACTCTAGAAGTTGCGACTAGTACGGTTAAATTATTTGACGATAATGTAATTGTTTTGATTGATTCGGGTTCTACCCATTCGTTTGTGTCATCAAGTAGAATTGTGTATGGTAGAGAATTGGGCCCATTAGATACTCCTTTAATGGTTAGTATTTCAACCAGCTAGTATATTGTGATTAGTCAAGTTTATAGAGACTGTGAGATACATATTGGAGGAGAAAAATTAGTAGTGGATCTAATGCCATTGAAGATGAGAGGATTATATGTGATTTTGGGTATGGACACCTTAGAGAAGTATAATGCCAACTTGGATTGCAAACCGAAGATCATGGAGTTCGAATTTGGTAACGGTAGAAAGGTGGTGCTTATGGGGGATAGAAAAGTAAGTCCGACTAGAATTGTTTTGGCTTTGACAACATAGAAGATGATAAGGAAAGGATGTGAAGCGTTTTTAGTCTATATGGTAGGCACGAAGGAAAATGGAGGAAAGTTAGAAGAAATTCCTATGGTCATGGAATTCCTGGATGTCTTTCCCGAGGAATTACCAAGGCTACCACCACTTAGGTAAATTGAATTTCCCATTGAAATTCTTCCAGGTATTGCACCGATCTCAATTCCGCCTTACTGAATGGCTCTGGCAGAATTGAAGGAACTTAAGGAGCAATTAGAATAATTGTTAGAGAAAGGGTACATTAGGCCTAGCTCTTCACCTTGGGGAGCTCCGGTCCTTTTTGTAAAGAAAAAAGATGGATCGTTGAGGATGTGTGTGGATTATAGGAAGCTCAATCCTGTCACTATCAAGAACAGCTATCCGCTTCCACGCATAGATGACTTGATTGATTAGTTGTAAAAGGAAAAGGTCTTTTCCAAGATAGATTTGAGATCAGGTTACCACTAGTTGAGGACAAAGGAGTCTAATGTCTCAAAGACTAGTATGGCCACTTTGAGTTTTTGGTCATGCCTTTTGGGTTGACGAATGCACCTACAAATTTTATGGACTTGATGAATAGATTCTTTAAGCCTTTCTTAGACCAATTTGTCATTATCTTTATTGATGATATTTTGTTCTATTCTAAGAGTGATAAGGAGCATGAGGAACATTTAAGAATTTCTTTGGAGACACTGAGGAAGAACGAGTTGTATGCCAAATTTGACAAATGTGAATTTTGACTAAAGGAAGTGACATTTTTTAGACATCTGATTCCAGAGCAAGAAGTACATGTGGATCTGAGGAATATAGAAGCAGTTGTGAAATGAGAAGCATCTAAGAATGTAGCTGAAGTGAGAAGCTTCTTGGGTTTAGGTGGGTATTACAGAAGGCTTGTGGAGGGCTTTTCCATGATAGCAGCCCTACTTTCCAAATTGGAAAAGAAGAATCAGAAATTTGTGCGGACAGAGGACTGCCAGAGCATTTTTTGGGAATTGAAGAATAGGCTTACAACTGTACTGATTTTGGATTTGTCTTTGGGTAGTGATGGGTATACAGTGTATAGTGATGCCTTAAGGAAGGGATTGGGCGGTGTGTTGATGCAAGATAATAAAGTGATTGCTTATGATTCTAGGCAATTAAAGCCCTATGAGATGAATTAACCTACGTATGACTTGGAGTTAGCCGCCATAATCTTTCCGTTGAAAATATGGAGACACTACTTATATGGAGACGCTACTTATATGGAGTCACCATCATAATGTTTACAGACCACAAGATTCTTAAGTATCTGATGAGCCAAAAGGAGTTGAGTTTGAGAAAAAGAAGTTGGTTAGAGCTGTTGAAAGATTATGACTTGATGATAAACTACCGCCTGGGGAAAGCTAATATAGTAGCGGATGCACTGAGTAGGAAGTCCACTATGGCACATGTGGAGATAGTGTATGTTTCTTTATTGAAGGAATTAGCTAGGCTTAAGGTAACATTAAGGCAAGTCAAGCCTGATTGTGTATCGGCTAATTTTAGAGTGAGGCCAGTGCTGAATGAGAAGATTTAGGGATTGCAGAAGCAAGGCGAGTATTTGAGCAGGCTCCAAGAAGAGATTAAAAGTGGTAAACCTTCTGAAATAGAGATAAGAGAAGATGGATTGATGGTGATAGGCAACCGATTGTGTATTCTAGATATGTTAGAGCTGAAAGATGAGATTCTTGATGAGGCGCACAATGCTCCTTATGCAATGCACCCAAGGAGTACGAGGATGTATCGAGATTTGAAAGAGCATTTATGGTGGAATAGAATGAAGAAAGATTGCACAGTATGCTAAAAGATACTTAGTGTGCTAGCAAGTTAAGGCTGAATACTAGGCACCTTCAGGCAAGCTTAAACCTTTGTCTACTCCTGTATGGAAGTGGGAGAAGATTACGATGAATTTCTTGATGGGATTGCCAAGGACCAGCACGAAGTATGATGCAATATGGGTGACTATTGATAGGTTAACTAAATCAGCACATTTCTTGCCAATTAGACAGACAGATTCTTTGAATGCTTTGGCCAAGAAATATGTGGACAAAATAATCAGACTTCATAGGATTCCAAAGTCTATAGTTTCAGATAGAGATCCCAGGTTCACCACCAGATTCTGGGAAAGCTTACGAGAGGCTTTGGGAACTAAGTTGCATTTTAGTACAACTTTCCATCTACAGACTGGTGGACAATCAAAGAGCACAATACAGACATTAGAAGCAATGTTGAGAGCTTGTGTTATGAATTTCAAAGGCTCATGGTATGATCACCTGCCATTAATTGAATTCGCCTATAATAATTCCTACTACTCAAGAATTCAAATGGCACCTTATGAAGCTTTGTATGGTAGGAGGTGCAGAACTCCTATTTGTTGGGATGAGGAAGGTGAAAGAAGACTTGTAGGACCTGAGTTGGTACAAATCACGATTGATAAGATTAAATTGGTGAAACAGAGACTTAAAGCAACTTAAGATACTATGAAAAGCGATACAGATGCATATAGAAGGGAGATGGAATTTGAAGTTGGAGACAAAGTGTTTCTTAGAGCTTCTCCATGGAAAGGGGTTTTAACGTTTGGTAAGAAGGGCAAGCTTAGTCCAAGATACATAGGCCCTTATGAGATCATTGAGAAGATTGAACCTTTAACCTATAAGTTAGCTTTGCCACTGGAATTGTCTAAGATTCACAATTTCTTCCACGTATCGATGTTGAGGAAGTATCGATCTAATCCTTCGCACATAGTTCAATCTTCGGATGTTCAATTAAGGGAGGATTTCACATATGAGGAGCAACTAGTGGAGATTCTAGATTTAAAGGAGAAAGTCTTATGAAAAAAGACAGTGAAGTTGGTTAAAGTCCTGTGGAAGAACCATTCTACAGAAGAGGCCATATGGGAACCCTTCGAGGCTATAAGGGAGAAGTATCCACACCTCTTCAATGTATCAGGTAAGAATTTCAAGGATGAAATTCTTTAAGGGGAGAGAATTATTGGACCCTAATTTTTTATTATTATTGATTTATTTGTTTCATTTTTTCTGAATTGGGCCCATTAATTTGGTGAGTATAATTTGAAATTAGAAATTTGATGGAAAGATTAGAATTAATATAGGAATGTCAGAATTAAGATTTTTTAAGGAGTCAGTAGATAAAGACAAAAGGAGGGGCATAAGGGACATTGTATTAAATGATGAGGGCATAATTGGAAGGCCAAGGATAAATGTTGTCTTAAAAATAAGAACGAAGAAGGAGAAGTTTCATGAGAAGCTAATAGAAGAGAGAAAAAACGTAGAGAAAGAAGAGAAGAAGAAAAAAATCATGGGAAGCTTGAAAGGAAGAAGAAAAAGAAGAGGAAATCTTATTAAAGGTAAGTTTTCATCTTTCTTCTTGCTAGGTTCAAACAGGGATTAAATAGAGACTATGGTTTGTGTTGGCAATGAAGGAGGAAAGAAGAGAAAGATGAGACTATCTTTATTTTTGGATTTCTAAGTTAAGGTTTGGTTTTTCTAGCTTAGATGAACTATGGGTAGGTTAGGTTTAAGCTTACTTTGTGTTGATAGCATTTTTTTATTTTGGAAGTTTAAGGGGATTTCCAATTGAATTTAGATTAAATAGAAATTGGTTTATTTTATGGGAATTAAGAAAACCTTACTCAAAAGCAAAAGGAAAGGCAATCTTGAGCTTGGATTTTCAGGAAAATTAGGTGGGTAATTTATTTATAGTTCTTGTGTGATTAGGCAAATTCTTACCTATGTGTGTGTATGTTGATTGCTTGAAATGTATTTACTTGAAATTGAATTGTTATGACTTGATTGGAAATGCATGATGCATTAAGATTATGTTATACCTTGAAAGAGGTTATAACATTTTGAATTAAATGAAAAGAAGGAAAAAAAAAGCATGAAAATATGAGCATATGATAACATGAATATGCACTTTTGTTTGGGCAAGAGAGGAACTATTGGACCCCAAACTCTTCTTGAAAGTTAGAACGATTAAATGAGAAATTTTTGGTGATTAGTTATGAGTAAAGAAAAAAAAAGAGAATTCCAGAATTAGAAATGAAGTAGGAAATGGTTCAGGTACAAGATGGGTTACATGTGAAATGTTGGAAGTTAAATGCAGGAAGATGTAGTTGAAATATGTTCACTGAGTATGCTTCAGTGTTTTAGCCATAACATTTTCTCTAGTTATCCAAATGAGATGATTCTTGATTTGGATTAAATTAGAGACTTAGGGATACAAATTGTCTAATGAAATCGAGTTCTAATTCATTCTCTAAGAATTTCAATTTTGGATGGAAGTTGAGTACAAATATTGTTTCAGTATAAGAATGGTTTAGAAATGTTTGGGATATAACTTCCAGATTATCAAACCAAATTCAATGATTATAGTGTCATTAGAAAATTAAGACAATAAGGAACATTTTTAGAGAAGAAAGTATTATCAAATTCCTTCAATTTTTCTATGATCATTAGTTAAGGAGTTAGTAAAGGAATAAATGAAGGAGGGTAAATTTGGAAAGGCCAAGTAAGTGAAGGGAAAGATGGGAAGACAACCTAAAAATGTTTCTTGAATAAGTGAGAAGGAAGGAGATAATCGTGATAAGCTAAGAGAAGAGAGACAAAAACATGAGAGAAGAAGAAAGAAAGAAAAAAATCATGGGAAGAGTTAGGAAAGAAGAAGAAAAAGTGGGATGAAGAGAAATCAAGCTTATTAAGGTAAGTTAATCATCTTTTCTTCTTACTTTATTAGAGAAATGGGTTGTGTTGAGAATAAAGGGACTAGAGAGAGAGAATGGGTGTTGTGGTGGAAGAAGATGATTTAAGGGAACCCATTTGATTTTAGGGTTTCTAAACTAGGTTTTGGATTTTCTAACCTAGATGGACTATGGGTAGGTTAGGTTTGAGCTTGATTTGTTTTTATTTCATTTATTGTGATTTTGAAGTTTTAGGGATTTTGCTGAATTGGAATTGAATGAAAAATTGGTTTGTTTTATGAAATCAAGAAAATCCTAGCCAAGAGCAAGAGAAAGGGGTACAATTGAGTTTAGATTTTCAAGCGAAATAAGGTGGGTAATTTATTTATAGTTATTGTGTAATGGGCAAAATGCCTTATGTGTGTGTATGCTTGAATTTCCAAATTGTGAATTGCTATGATGTGGAAAATGCATTATGATGTGTTATATGTTATGTTATGCACTGAAAGATGTATGACATTTTTGATAAGAATTGAATTGTGAGCATGATTATGCTATGCCTTGTATCATGGCATTTTGATTAAATGGAAAGAAGAAAAAGCATGTAAATATGAAATTGTGAATGATTGAATTACATATGCGATTTGATTATGTTTGGTCGAGAGAGGAACTGTTTTGTAGTCACGTGCACGTCGACGTAAAGCCTTCTCCCGACTGCCCACTTATGGCCCACGAAATCAGAAAAGTGGACTCGTTTCGTTCACGGTGTAAACTTCAGTTTCTCCGTTTTGTTCCATAGAACCCTCAAGCCAATTGTTTGTACATTTGCATTTTGATGTGTTAAGTTATCATGAAATTTTGAGTGTTATGCTTCAATGTGAATTAAACCCAATATGTTCTATGAGATGATGTATTAAATTATGAGATGTGTATTGGGATTGTGAATGTTGAGATTTCATTGATGGCCTATATGAATATTCGCATATATGTTTAATTGTGTGGCTCATCGCCAATGGCTATAAATATATTAGCCACTGAGCTGTGTATCTTAACCTAATATTTTTCTCACTCCTCAGGTGCAAAACGAGAAGATTAGCGATCCTTACAAGGTAATTGGATAACTCCGAGATAGTTAACTTTTGCACTAAGCTAGTTCGAACACTTTTGTATAGCTCATTAAGCATGCCGAACATTGAGCATCCATTTGTATTCATTTCAATTTTGTGATGTGTATATTGATATGTAAATAATTTTTGTTCGAATATTTACTTTGCTTAGTAATGAGAATGTGGATTTGAGGATTTCATTTTGTGTATGATGATGCCATTTTAAAGGTTGAGTATGATGATAGTGAAAGCGAATTGTGTGTATGCATATACTTCTTTGTTGAGATTGCAAATTGTTGCTTGTTTTTAGAATAACATGTTAGAAAGGTTTTATGGGATGAATCACTTGAAGTGAGATTCAAGAGTTTAACGAAAAGCATTTAGTAGTTGAATTGATATGAAGAGATATTGCATTTTGCAAACTTTTATAGGTGTAAAAATGGTGTACAAAATTTAGGGGGAAAACTGGATTAATATAGGCTGAATTGGACAAAGTGATCTTCATGAAAGTTGTAGTTTATCCTCCTAGTTTTCCAATGCTATAAAGTATGTAAATTTTGGGTATCGCAGTTGAGAGATATGAGCATTATAAGTGATGATGCTGCATAGGAGTTATGAAAATGACAACTATGGAGAATGATGAGAATTTGTTGTATTTGATGAATCATCTTAGTTGAGTTTTGAGAGATTTATAAAATAATTTTGGTAATTTAATGTTTAGGGAGTGATATTACATTAGAAGAAGTGAATTTGTAAAGATTATGAGTGAATATGATGTTAGAATGGATGTAGGAACCATTGGAGAGGCTTTGGAGAAAGTTTTGGGTGACTTGTGTCCGTTAGACGGACTGTAGGTCTGTTAAACGGACTTTCTCAGGTGCAAAAGAGCCCCCAGCCCAGTGCATGTCCGTTAAACAGACATTTGTGTCCATTAAACGGACCTTCTCATGTGAAAAATGGCTCTTAAGCCATTCTATATCCGTTAAACGGACATTTATGGGATAGCTACAGTAAATCGCAATTTTGACTACTTTATAGGTCGAATCTTGCTTCGAGGTCTTCATGAAAGTTTTAGATTGCGTTGTATTCTTTCCAATCGTCCAAAAAGGAAATCAATACGACATTCTAAAAGTTATGGCAATTGCACCATGATATGTACAGTTGGAGTAAGGACATAAACATGTTTGATTCCTTTGGCCATAACTTCTTCGTCTGACCTCCAAATTAAGTGATTCTTGAAGCATTGGATTCATAACACATTTTTCTACCTCTGCAAAAAAAATTGGTAGCTTTTGGTGTTCAATTGAAAAATATTTATGGAAAGAAAATGAGGGATTAGTTTGAAGAGCATAATTAGGTTATGAATATACTTTAGGTTGTAAGCATATCTTGATCTATAGAGCTCCACTTCAGATGGTTCTTGCTTTAAAACAAACTAGAGGCTTAAAGCCACAATTTCTTTGAAGAAGTCAAATTGAAATTCAAGTTTGAAGTTTCTCAAAATCTGTTCTGAATTAGGAGAAATGAGTTTGATTATGATGATTGATTTGTATGGGCACGCCATTGAACAAATTGTGAGGAAATTTTTAGGTTGTTATGAGAATGAAGATGAACTGATAATGGCTAATGATGGTTAATTGAAATAACCCTACAGGGTGATATGTTCACGCTTTATAACTCCAAAACAATTGTCGGGCTTCGGAAACGGGGCCCAACATCTTGTAGGCTTTTGAGTTCCTAGGCTTAGAATGCATAATGGTATTTATTGTTATGCTATGTGACTATATGTTTGCATTGTGAATTGATTGATTGCATTAAGTGACATACATATGATGCATACATGTAGGAAATAATATTTAAAATGAAAGTAAGCTAAAAAGATAATGTCTTATTGAAGGAGTAAAATGGCACCTCGTACAAAAACACGAGGAGTTTTGCGAGGATTTGCTACACCTGATTCCTTACCATTAGAGAAGGGTACTGATGAGTATAGAATCCCAGTAATTGCAATTGCATGAGTCACATGTATGAACTTTCTTTAAGAGTTTGGACTATTAGAAACAATGAGAAGGATGGTGTTTTGTCAGAGTGTAGGATAAGAAAAGTTATGGATATTTGGAAATGAGAAATATTACGTGCTCCAATATGTTAGACATAAATTCAGTATTTGTGGATATGTCAGTGAATTTGGTAACAAAATTTTGTTAAAGATATGTACTTAAATTGATATGGGTGTGAAAATATTTTTATGAATTGACTGAAAAAGAAATAGAGACAAGGGTGGAATGGCAAGATTTATGGTGTACAAGCAAAGTGGAATTGAGAAGCTTAACTCGGAATTTATGATCTGGAATAAGATTGTGCTAGTGAATTGAGATCAGAATTTCAAGAGGGCTAATGCGTCTATAATTTAGTACGTATGGAAAAAAAGGAAATAAATAATAGTGATATATGTGGAAGCTCTTGAGGTTATGTCGACCAGTTATTATGAGTACATATTCGATAATGTAGTTACATTGGCAAATAATGTGATCGAGTACATACGAGATTTATATTTGGATATCGTATATGAGGTAATCTATGATTCCTATAGTTAAAATTATGAGATGAATTGTAATAATGTAATGGAAGTATGGTATAGGTGATTATGCTGAAAAGGTAATTACGATGAAGTCGAAATTTTAAATAGTAGTATAATATTCAGGGTTGTTTAGAATTAGTTACAGTTGATGTATCAATAGCATAAGATATAAATTGGTGACATGCCAAAATATAAGAGTAAACGAATATGCCTCTTATTTCATTGAGTTTTATTATATAGGATATTTTGATTATGTAAAATGTGACAGAGATTGAAATTATTGAAATATCATCAGTAGTAGAAATAGATCATATCGAGGTGTTAAGAATGGATAAAACAACATCGATGATGATAGTAGTTGATTGATAAAGATTGCATGAACAAGATGATAGTACCAAGAAATCATCTTTTGAAGAATAATTTCACTGAATTAGGTTGAACAAATTAGATAGTTTATATTAAGAATTATCAATGAAAGAGCAAATCAAAAATGAATATGAAATGAATCAAAAGTGAATATTGGAGTCATATCCCTAGTGGAGACTCAAGCATAAGAGATAGAGTATGCACAGGAGATATAAATTAGATTTTGATGAATGTGTTACCAACACAGGAAGTTAAGTTTCTAATAAGTTGAAATGTACGGAAAAATTAGTATGAATGAGCAAATAGTAGAATAAGTCAATGTAAAATAAGAGGAAATCGAATGAATTACGAAAATCATTCAAGAAAGGAATTCAACTGGGAAATTGAAAATGACGTAAGATAATACTACCTTATTGAGGAATAAGATACTTAAAGAATTACGAGAACTAATCACAGGCATAAGGAGTTTTTGGTTATATCTGTTCGGGTTAACAATTCCCTGACAGTACTATGGTATTGAAGATTAAAGCCATCCAAGCAAAGTTCAATGATATATTAAATGCATTCGAAAAGTTGAGAAGAGCAGTTTGAATACTTGAAGAAATTGTGTAAATCGTATGAGTAATGAAGCAAAGAGAATTTTGAGGAATTATAACACCGATATTAATTATATCGTCTAGATTTGGAGAATTTATAGTATACAATGATGTTGTATAAGAGATTAGGATAAAATCCAATGCAGCATGATAAGTTGATTTCGTATGTATGGAGACAATTAAACCTCAAGAGATGATTATTTAATGTATGAATTGGAACTTGCTACAATAGTGATCATTTTGAAATTTTGGAGACATTATAAGTACAAAAATATTTTGAAATATATAGATCATCTATTTTGAGGTAAATATTCAGTTGAAAGAATGGAATATGAGAATGAGACAATAGATAAAGTTATTTGAAGGATTATGATTGTGTAAATGAGCATTATACTGGTAAAGCTAGTGTTGTAATCAAATGCATTAAATAGAAAATCCCAATAGCAGTGAGGTTATTAAATCTAGTGTAATAAAAAGTGTAGAATGTGGAGTTGAATTTTGAGGCAAATCAAAGTACTAATTGCTA
>JANZLX010000004.1:19636191-19647705 GCA_025531955.1 Erythroxylum orinocense | reverse complement strand
GGATGAGGGAATCAAAGTCATATCGACCGAGCGCCTTGATGCGGTCGACCACTTCCCATTCCTCCCTGCTAAGGGACTGACTCAAGATGTCGTTCCATCGCTTGGTCAGGACATACTTTCACGACCTAGCCTCAAAGGCAGATTCCGGGGGCTTCATAAAGAAATATTTCGTTCGCCATGCTTGGACCTTTGAAGCGGTTCCAGCAGGACGGTACCTCGCGTCTCTATACTGGAAGTGAGGGACCCCGGCTCCAGCACTCAAACTTTAGTTCATCTGCAAAAAGTGGCGCAGAATACCGATCGACGGAGGACATCCGAACTGGTGGCATAGCAAGGACAGACAGTTGATAAACCTCCATCCGTTTGGGGGGATCTGACTCGGCCTTAATGCATAGACATTGCACACGTCGTCAATAATTAGGGCGTAGGGCAGCTTCATACCACCGGTCGAGAAAAAGCTGTCTGAAACAACGAAGTAACCTCCCAAGTTGCTGTAAATTCGCTCCCTCTCGAAGGCCAACTTGGGTCCCCATGAGGTAGGGATGTTATTCTTGATAACCGATTGATTCAATTCATTCACGGTCGTTGTTGATCGGTCGCTCGGCGGTTTCTCTACTACCAGCCCATCCTTCCGGGTACTCGCCCCGACTTCCTCGGTTGTCCCTGCCTCAGGCGCCTCATTCTCGCTAGCCTCCGGCGCTTCTACTATTTCTGCCGCTGCAAATAGCGGCCCAGCAGTCTGGGAGGCCCCTTCGGCGGTTTCCTCCCTAAGACTAACTTCCTCTCTAGGGCTAACTGACGACATCGCAAAGCAAAAGAAATTTGAAGAAAAAGGGTTGGAGAGAAGACATACCTAGTTTGGTGATGGAAGTCGGAAGTTTGAAGACAGCGGAAACAAAACTCTGAAAACTGAAAACAAGAAGGCGCAAAGGAATACAGAGTGGAAACCAGGGAACGAAATAAGCGCGAGGAAAGTTTGCAGTTTATCAATCTTGAGTATTTATAGAAGACTGGCCGAATGAACGTTCCATCAATGTTTGACGCGTGGAGAACATCCGGACCATCGCGGACACGCGGCAAAATCGAAGCTGGAGTAAATTAGGGTTGTTTGAAAACCACAACGGCATGCTAACTGAAAGGACACGCTCAACGGCTGCACGGCAGTTAAAAGGATGCACTCAACAGCTGTACAGTAGCCAGAAAGACGTACATGACAACCTGTCAGAAAACGCGAACCGTCAGTAATGATCACGCCTAGAGCTCTACTTAAGTCTAGCCACCCAGCCGATCGGTCTCGCTGTTACACATGCCTGACCGACCTTGCCATCATACCCGTTCGATCTGCCACATCGCTGTAACCGATCGGTCGGTTCCACCGTTATCTTCGACCGGATCGCCGAGACATTGCGCCAGCTCAGTCGACTGCATCACGCCATAGTCTATCAATCGGGCCTAGCACGAGCTACCTGGGAAACACGATGCCTGTTACATACTCCTTCGACCATTTCCCGGGCTGAGACTCGAGGAGTAGGAGGGGCTTATGGTCGGGTCGGCAGTGCTAGGCCTAGGCCCATCTCCAAACGACCACGGCCCATCCGGCCCACCAGATGTTAGACTCCCATGCAAACACAATGATCTACGTAAAGACCTAAACCTAGTGGTAATTCCAGGTATATAAGGTACTATTATACCGTAATACATGTACGAGATCACAACCCTAGCCTCTTCTCTATTCTCAGCAACCGAAACTCTCTCAAAGTACTAACTTGAGCGTTGGAGGGGCTTTCCAGGAACCAACCCCCGGCAAGCCATTATTTGTTTTGCAGATATTCAGCAGTTAAAGCCATATAGAATTATGGATCCAAGCAATGATGTTCAGCTCCAGCAAAATCCAACTGAACCAAATATTATTAAATATTTAATACATTAACTATTGTTAGTTACTTAAAAAATTTCATGATCAATAAAAACTATTATTAAATAGGAAGAGCAGCAAAATCTATTTTTTATTAAATATTTAATAGATTTGATAAAATAACTTGGTTAGTTTTCTATACTCGCATGAAAATTTATAATACAAAATTTAAAGTAAGATGATTAAATCAAATAAATATAATTAAATTAAATTAAAGTGATTACAAATTTAGGTTATATAATTTAATTAAGTTTTTTATTTTTTAATTTAGCCTAATATCCAAACCAGATTTATTTATTCATTTTATTAAATCTAGGCTCCTTAATTCTCATGAAAAGTATTCGCACAAATTTCAAATAAGTTATTTTCTATAAATAATGCATAGAGCAGCCTAATATGCTAACAACTCTCGTCGTATTAAATGAGTTTAATATCTAATTATAAAAACCCTTTAAAACTAATTAAACTGATCCAGTAAATAAATTAAAAATACATAAATGAAAGCATCAATTAAATTAGACAAAAAAACGAGAGAGAACAAAAAGTTTAAAGTTTAAAACCCCAATTTAAAACTTAATTTACACACAATAATTAAAAAGCTTAATTGGTTTGGTCGATTTAAGTGTAAAATTTTGAATTGTCTAATTTTTTAAGTTCAATATAAAAATTAATTAATTAGTTAATTTTTATAAATTAATAAGTTATTATAAACTAAAATAAATCAATTAATTTTTATTTAATAATCTCTTTTTTTAATTAAACTTCAAATTCTTTAATGACAATCTCTTACAATCACAATGTGAGGGAACTTGATGAGTGCTTGATTGATTATATATTTACTCCCTAATACTTATTAATTAATGTTATGAAATGTTTAAAAAACTCATTTTGGTTTACATTTGATTTTTAGTACAAGTTAGAAGCACAATAACTAAAATGAACTAAAAACACATTTTTGGAGTCATCCTCTTGATGTTCAACCTTATTTGCTTTTATAGAACAAGAGAGAGATGAATTAGAGTAAAGATGGGACAAAAATGAAAGAAATGAAGTTTTCGCAGCCTACATGATTGTGCATGAGACCGTGTAACTCTTTGGAAGCATGTAAGATCATTTCAACACAACATGCATCCTACATGATCATGTAAGTACATATGTGGCCATATAAGTGAGACACATGACCGTGTAATTGCCTGTGTAGAAAGTAGAAACATAAAACTGACGAAAAATTTACATACACGATTAGATACACACCTATGTAACTAACGGTGTATGTCCCATAATCTTAATGTGCTATATAAGGACATTTAAACAACCAAACATAACATGAAAGGTTTTAGAAGCAAGAAAGTGGGTAGAATACTTATCTCTTTGAGAACTATGGAGAGCTAACCTTCTTCTATCTAATTCGAAAGGGAAATTGATGCTGAACAACACATGTGGGCATCTCTTTATCTTGTATTTTTGTTTTCTCTCTTTAGAAATTGTTTGTGTTATTCTTTGCTTAATTCTTTGGGTATTCATGTATGAATGATTAATGTTTTATTTTCAATAGATTGTTTATGTACGAACCCAATGCTAAAATCTAGAATACAATATGTATTTGTTTGTAACTCTAATTCATTTGTAGTAACTAATAGTTGTGAATCATTAGGGATAACATAGCATAGGTTAAATGACCCCTAGCTTGTATGGTTGTTACCTAGATTAATTTATTTTCCTAGTTCATAGTGCAGTTGTCTTGCTAAATCTAGCTTATTCTAGGCTGTTTGATAACAAGATTTAACCAAAGAGCTTATTTTGATTAGACATGACTAAAGAAAAAAGTGGGGTTAATAGATTTTATTGTTAACTTATGATTAATAGTTTATAAGAGAGATATAAGAACAACATAAAAATTAAGTATTTATAAGCTGAGATTGAACCGACAATCTAAACTCATTCATCAATCTTATCATTTTTTCACTGTTTGATTTAAGTTGCTTTCATTAGCTCAATTTTACTTTATTTTGTTTATAGATTCCAACCAACCCCCCATATCCTAAATACCGATTCTTTCGTTACAAAAGCTACATACACTCTCTTTGGATATGATCCCTACTCACCACTATTATAATTTTAGTTATTCAGAGTTGGGTTTTATTTTCTGGTGTATTCGGCGTGCATCATTCTTTTATGACTTCTTACTTGATTTACCTTTGCTAGAGCTAGGATCAAGAGCTGAGGGAGGATTGGTACTACAAGATTCAGGATCAGAATTGTCAGGAATCATATAACTATGACTATTAATAGTAAATGTATCAATTCCAGTGATGTTTCTGGTTTCCTTAAGTGGAGAGTTACTAGAATTCAGAGCTCTACCAAATTCACTAGAGATGTGCGCCTTATTAGTACCAATGATGGTAGCTTATGATTAATATAATTAGGCTTATGTGTACCGTCTTTTCTAACATTAATGTCCTTAAGTAGCACTAGTGAGGGAGTAGGAGTCAAGCATTTTTTTCCTCAGCTGGTTGTGGTGAGGGAGTAGGAGTTAAGTAGTTTGTTTATGATGCATTTTCCTCAACTTCTGTACCAGTCCAAAGTTCCTTAGTCTTAGCTTGCCAGACCTACCTTGCTCATTCTTTTTAGGTTCCCAAGAATAGGAAACATTTTAAGGAGTCTTCATAAAGTTGATTGTTCTAGTTCAACCTCATTATCTTCATTGAGTCAGGGAGTTTAGTGCCCAGCTCAACCTCCAACATATTCTAATATGGCCTATTCTTAACAAATTAGCAGTGTTTTCATCCAAGTTAATAACCTTGCCCAAAGCACTAGCAATATAACTAATTCCTTCTCCAAACCAATATTAAAGAGATACAGACTGAACATTTGCCAATATGGGGATCCTTTAAAGGTTTTTCCTATCCAGGGAAATATTTGGAGAATAAGAAAGTCCTACCATAGATATGTCCTGATTGGTTGGTTGGACATACCTCAACTGTCCAACACCTTCATAGTCTCCTACCCATCTTACACAATATTGTTTTCTGACGCTTCTCCACCTTGCCCTCACTCACCATTGCTAGAGCAAGAGACGAGGTTTAGAGCCTATTCTAAGGGTTACAGAGGAAGGAGGAAGTTTATTCAAGTCAGGGCTCAAAAAAGAAGGTGAAAGAGGATTGGGAATAGCAGAAGGGCCTGATGTAGATAAAGCATGGTGGTTGGAAATATTCTTTCCCATGGGTTGCTGAGAAGTCAAATATCAATTAATTAGTAATTTAATTAAATAGCCGCAAATAATTGTTCATGAACAAGAGAAGTTTCAGTACATGTTATGCATATGCCAACTTGCTATGATAATGTGATACTGCAACGTCGACACTGAAACTGTCATTTGATATCTCACTATGATTAACAGTTAGAATGTTCTAATATAATGATTTCCTTTGATCGTAAATAATTTTTCTGGTGTCAGCACGAAAATAGGTATTAAAGATTTGTTAGATTATTTTATATTGAGTAAACATGAAAATATTAAAGAGTTAAAAGTGATAAGGGCTAATTATCTAAATGACTAGTTCTAGTCAATTTGACCATGATTGACCCAAGCCTAATTCTTATTAACGAGTTCTACACTTTACTTATATTAAAAATCTAATATGGTATCAAAGCAAGTTTAATCTAGATTATTAATTTCTTGATTATTTGTCTGGATGTCCAGTCTCAACGACCAGGTTCGTCTACCACTGTGTTTATTTCAAGTAACAATTACATGTCCAGTCTCAGTGGCCTAGTTCGATTACCACTGCGCTTATTTTAAGTAACAATTGGATGTCGCATATTTCATCAATAAATAACAACGGTTTCTATTCGGTCAATATTTGTCCATTGCAAATTCATTATTTTCTTGTAATAGTTAGAGTATCTGTATTGACTAAACACAAAAATGTTAAAGAACTTATAAATAATAATGATCAACTATTTAAATAACTAGTTCTAGTCTTTTTTTACAATGATTAACCTAAATTCATTTCTTGTCAAAGGGTTCCATATTCTACTATCTAATTAGACGAAGTGATCAATCTACCATTTTCTCTTAGAATTATTATATGTTTATGCAAATACATCATCATCACGTCGTCATAATTGCACCATGAGAAGTCTAACCAATGTTGCAAATTAATGAGAAAACAAACCTTATCCTTAATCACGTGGATTTGCGTGAAACAGAGCATAACTCACCAAATTGTACAAACATGACAGCATTTGAAGATTTCATTTTCAATTGTTTGTTTCTAGAACGGGTTTCAGATGTCAAAAGGTTAGGTATGCCCATATTTTATAAATCAGCCCTGCCACCGCGTACCAACCAGAGTTGCAGAGTATTTATAAGCTTAAGTCGAAAGAGACTCTGGAGAACCCAGAAGAAACCCTTTCTTGCAATACACATGGAGCGGAAATCAATTAATTTTGGAAACTCTCTTCTCGTGCCTTGCGTTCAAGAACTAGCCAAAGAGCATGATAAAATGATTCCTCCCAGATACTTACGTCCTGACCAACATCAAGCCGATATGGCTCCTATTCGTATCACTTCACCACAAGAAGTGCCAGTGATCGATATGCAGCTATTGCTTTCTCATGACTCGGCTGATTCTGAATTGGCAAAACTCCACTTTGCTTCCAAGCACTGGGGTTTCTTTCAGGTACCCTATGTTACACCCAAATCCCATCAAGTAGTATTCCTGTTTGTTGTTGCGCTAGCTATCCTTCTTTGGTTCCTCCTATGAGACCACTCATTCTTAAAGACTGTTGTCGAGGTTGATCATTTTATTATTTGTCCACTATTAACAGTCTTGATATATCCCGCAGAGATACAGTGGTTATGGTAGAGTATTAATTAGATTAAGTTAACTAGAAAGAAACCATAAATTTTCATCTGAGGAGGTATATATTTCAACTTTCCTTGCTCAATATTAATATGGCACACCTTAAATGTTCCAGACCGTGAAGAGTTCAGGACACAAGCTTTATAAGAGTTGATTTTCACCCATAATAGCATATTATATTCAATTACATAAGATAAACACTTAACACATCACTACAAATCTTTATTTTATAATATTTTAAATAATTATTTTCTTTAAAATTTACAGTGATTATGAAATTAGATTCTATATTCATAATATACTAAATTATTTTTAGTCTGTGGCCAATATTAATAACAATATAAAATTTTAAGTCCTAGCAAATTAAGTAAAATTAATTTCAATGAAATAGACGTAATATTATTAAGTAGATTCATATATATTTTATGTTGTATTCACTATTATTTGTTTAATATATTGAAACTCAAAAGCATTATATATAAAAAACGTGAATCTCTCTTATTACAAATTGCCGGAGGAGTCCAACTATTGTATAAATATAATGTGGGAAATGAGTCACGACTTCTATCGTTTGACTAGTCCTAACGTGTTTTGTCCAGACATGCATGTATAAATATAATGTGGGAAATGAGTCATGAGTTGTCTCGTTTGACTACTTGTTTGTCCATACATGTATATATAAATATAATGTGGTGGGAAATGAGTCATACCCGGTAGAAATAAGCATGGTGAGAAAGTGATATGGTGGAAAACCAACATTAACATGATATGGACGGCATCTTATATATTTTACTTGGTTTAAATTTGCCGTCCACAATGTATTTCATGTGGTTGCAGTGGGCCCAGCTATAAACAATTATATGTTAGTTAAAAAATAAGAAATTTATAGAATTGAATAAGGTGCACCAAAAAGTTTTAACCCAAAATAATTTTATAATCTTAATTTGTTTCTTGACAAATATACAGTTTCATATTCATTTTAAAATAAAGTTATTATATCATTTCATTATATGGTTACTATAGTATAGACCAACTACATCTCGAGATGATCTTGTTGGATTCCTGCAATCTTGCAGTTAATAAACCATCAAGTAGGCAATTCATTGCTGGAAAAAGTAAAGATGGAGGTCCAGCACTTCTTCAATCTCCCATTGGAAGAGAAGAAGAGTTTTTGGCAGTATCCAGGAGAGGTAGAGGGCTTTGGACAAGCATTTGTAGTGTCCGAGGAACAAAAACTTGACTGGGGTGACCTATTTTTCATGACAACGCAACCAGTTCATGCAAGAAAACCCCACTTGTTTCCCAATCTCCCTTTGCCTCTTAGGTCAATCTCCTTCTCTTTGTCTTTCAATTGTCAAATATATCAGTTTTATATAGTCTTACCGAAATCTGCTGTTTTTTTTCTTCTAAAAAAACATTCTTTTCTATAGAGACACCCTGAATAGTTATTCACTGGAACTGAAAGGTCTAGCCACAAAAATCCTAGCACAAATGGCCAAAGCCCTGAAAATGGAAGCAATGGAAATGAAGGAACTATTCGAAGACGGGCATCAGGCGATGAGAATGAATTACTACCCTCCTTGCCCACAACCAGAACAAGTCATTGGCCTTACTCCACATTCAGATGCCACAGGTCTCACCATCCTGCTGCAACTCAATAATGTCGAAGGTCTGCAAATCAACAAAGATGGCCAATGGGTCTCTGTTAAGCCCCTCCAAAATGCGTTCGTGGTTAACATCGGGGACATGTTAGAGGTAACATCTACAGATAAAACCAACTTTACATCTACATGTCATTATATAGGAGGCAAATTAGTCGAGAGATTGATTGTTACTTTATTTGGCTTCTGTTTTATCTACAGATGATAACCAATGGGACATACAGAAGCATTGAACATCGTGCAACCGTGAATTCCAGTAAGGAAAGACTTTCAATTGCAACCTTTTATGCTCCAAGATACGGAGGAAAAGTTGGGCCAGCATCTAGCCTGATATCCAAAGAAACACCAGCTCTTTATAGAACCATGGACGTTGAAGAATACTTTAGAGGCTTGTTTTCTCGTGAGCTTCATCGAAAATCTTACCTTGATGTCATGAGAATATGAACGGATCTACTAATACAGACCAGTTAGCTTTGGATTACATGAAAGATCTTGACCGTGGCGAGGTTTACGGCAGGATGCGAAACAAGGCCTAAATCTTGCATATGAACCTAAGTCATTTGGAAAGGATTGCGCAAGACGGACAACTTTTAAACAAACTTTGAGGGCCAAATTTCACTGTTTAGGGGCCTAATTTTGCGTTTGTTTTTTTAAGACTATTTTGTTATTTTTTGGTCTTTTATTTTCCTAATCCTGTCAAGTTTTGGATTAAGGTTTTTGGTGATTATAAATAGGCTTTATTGATCTTTTATGAGGACATCATCTTTTTTGGGATAAAAATATTTGGCTTTGCCTTTCTTTCAAGATTGCTTGTCGTTCTTGATCATCTTTTTGTCCAATCAAACGACATTGATTAAACTCCTAAACGGAGTCTAAACGTTCTTGTTTCATTCATAACTTCTGTTATGCGTCAGTTGATATCAGAGAAAGTTCCTCCATGACTGCCAATTACGAAGAACGACTTACTACCTTAGAAACATCCGTGACAAACTTATCCGATCAAATAGCAGAAATAAGACAGATGATGGGAGAGCAAGTAAACCTAGGAAGGATTAACCATCCTTCTGCAGTGGCAATTCCTAGGGTTGCAGATCCACAACTAGTTTATGGAGGACCACCAAGTCAGATTAGAGCAGTTCATAATTACAGGAGTCGTGAAAATCAAAATGATGGCTACAAAATCAACGTAGATCTTCAGAATTTTAATGGTACAATAGATGTAGAAGCTGTTTTAGATTGGTTAGTGGAGGTTGAAAGATTCTTTGAGGTTATGGATGTGGAAGACGAATGTAGGGTTCCTATTGTGGCTTACAAATTGAAGGGAGGTGCAGCCGCATGGTGGACTTCTGTCCAGAATGAGTGCTATCGCAGACAACATCTGCCTATTTGAAACTGGTTGGATATGAAGCTTATGATTTAACAAAGATTCTTACCTAGTGATCACGTACAGGTATTGTACAACCATTATCATGATTGCACGCAGGGAAGTAGGAAGGTGGATGAGTATACAGAAGAGTTTTTAAAGCTGCAAGCAAGATGTGATAATTGTGAAAACGAAGTGCAGCAGGTAGCTCATTACCAGAGGGGGTTGAATTATGAAATTCGGTGTATGATGGGTGTTGCTACAATTTTCATATTAGCAGATGCTATTGAGATGGCGAAAAGGGTTGAAGAGCGAGTTGAATGGCAGCCTCGACAATAGGGTAATCAAAATTTAAATTACCAAAATTTGGGTTCGCCAGGCAGTCAGACATATCGAGGGTATTACGGTGGGCAATCTTCTAGGGCTGTAAATTCAGGAAGTAATCATAATGCTATGGAAGAGAAGAAAGACAACAAGGTAAAGGCACCTGAGGCGGACAGAAGCAGAACCAATCCTTACAAAAAACCAACTGGAAACACCTGTTATCGTTTCGGAAAGTCGGGACATACATGAAATGATTGTTCAGAAGGAAGAGCATCTATTAACTGATGACAGGTTAACGTGATTAAGGAGGTAGTTGACTGTGAGGAAGAAGCAGATGAGGATGAAGGTTCAATTGCTGGCTCAGAAGATGGAGAAGTGACTTTTGTGGTGAAAAAATTTGTATGTTCTCCAAAACAGGAAGGAGAGACGCAAAGGAGGAAGATATTCCAAGGAAAATGTCGAGTGGGAGAAGCGATTTGCAGATTGATCATAGATAGTTGCAGTTGTGAGAATCTAATCGTAAAACATTTAGTGGAGAAACTGCAGTTGACCACTCAACCTCACCCTTCACCGTACAAGGTTGGGTGGATCAAAGAGGGACCAACGATCGAAGTAAACAGGATTTGCAGCGTTTCGATTTCCATCGGTAAACAGTATTCTGAATCTATTATTTATGATGTTGTGGATATGGATGTCTGTGGAGTTTTGTTAGGTCGTCTTTGGCAGTATGATGTTGATGCTGAACACAGAGGGAAGGAGAACTCGTACAGGTTCACCTGGAACACGAAGAAGATCATTATTATGCCTTTTGGATCAGTGAAACCTTCTAAAGTGGAAGGGCAAAATGTTGATAAGGGAGTGCAGGATGTGGCCCTACTACTTAGAAAGAAAATTCAAGAGGACGAGACACCAACTGAGGAGGAGACACTATCTTTACCAAAACCCATCAAAAAACTGCTGGAAGAATTCCTTACCTTAGTTGAGGAGCCTTCAACACTCCCACTATTAAGGGATATTTAGCATCAGATTGATTTCATTCCGGGTTCTACATTGCCTAATCTGCCCCATTACAAGATGAGCCTAAAGGAGAGTGAAATTCTACAAGAACAGGTGGAAGAATTGTTAAAGAAGGGACACATCCGTGAGAGCATCAGTCCTTGTAGAGTTCCTGCGTTACTGGTACCGAAGAAAGACGGTAGTTGGAGAATGTGCGTGGATAGCAGAGCCATCAATAAAATTACTGTTCAATATCATTTTCCTATTCCTCGCTTAGATGACATGCTAGATCAGCTATCTGGTTCTACAGTTTTCTCAAAGATTGATCTTAAAAGTGGCTATCATCAGATTCGGATGAAGGAGGGAGATGAATGGAAGACAGCCTTT
>JANZLX010000004.1:19603788-19632365 GCA_025531955.1 Erythroxylum orinocense | reverse complement strand
AATAGGAAAGGAAATACTAATTAAAAAGTAATATGCTAATCCTATGATAACTAGGAATCCCAATAACTTAAGAATTAATAAATAGTAAGAAATCCAATATTAACTAGGAAAACTAAACTAATTGCTCCTGCATTAGGTGGAGCGTCAATTCAATGCTTGTCCATTGAATTATGATCTCAATTGATCCAACCTTACGCTTTACATTGACTTACATGGACTATGTCAAGGATTTGTGGGATGATTTAAAGGAGTAGTTTTTAGTTGGGAACGCTATGTGTGTACACCAACTTAAGGAGGAGATACCCAACTATAATCAAATGGCCTCTCTATCGCCACTTACTTTAGGGAATTGAAGGGGATATTGGAGGAGATTGCCAGTTATACGAACATTCCAATTTATTGATGCGATGGATTCACTTCCGATCTCGCAAAAGAAATTTTTGAATAGTAGGAACATGAATTCCTAATGGGGCTAAACATGGCCCTATATGGCAGGTTGAGTACAAATATTCTAAGCACGGATTCATTACCCACATTGAATAGAACTTATTTCCTTTTGACCCAAAAGGAGAGACACAAATAGGTTGCAAAGGAAAGAAAGGAGAGAGTGGAGGCTGTTGGGTTCACTATTCAAGCACCTCCACTGCCACAATTGACGTCATTGGCTACCCAAGTAGTTGCTGAAAGAGAGAGGTCATTGTTGGTGTGTTCTCACTACAAGAAGAATGGGCATTTGATGAAAGTTTGCTTCCAAATCAATGGGTACCCAGGTTGGTGATTTTTCGGTGGCCGAGGCCGCGATGGACGAGGCACTACAGGTAGAGGATATTTGGTACTAGCAATATAAGTCATAGCGAATGTTGTGTAAGTAAGTGGAAGTTCGGATGCCATTAATGCTCGGGTAACTTCTGATGATCGAGTTAGCTTTCCTAATCTCTCTAATGATGACTAGGTTGCTTTGATGAATACGATCAACTCCCATAAGACGTCTAATTCTAGCAGCAAAATATTATCTAGTAAACAATTGAAATCTCAATAGTTGTTGGATACGATTGCTTCACAACACAAAACAAGAAATTGACATATTTTTACAGTATTCGTGAACTTGTTCCAACACCAATGACTCTTCCTAATGGAGATACGACTAATACAGTCCTAGAAGGTACCGTCAACCTTGGCGGTGGTTTGATTTTAAAACATGTTTTATACATGCCCCAGTTGAATTGTAATCTTGTTTCATTGGCACGAATGCTACTTAATACTAATTAGATTATAACATTAACTGACAAATTGTTTGTGATACAAGACCATAAAGACCCTGATTGGTGCAAGTGAGTAGTGGGATGGGGTTATTTCTGAGGCATGACATAGGCTCAAATGCACCGTGTGATGGCTTTGGATTCTTTTAGAGTATGACATAGGCACATGGGACATTCTTTTTTTTTCAAGTTTTGAAGTAAGTTCTTTATATTAGTGGTAATGGTCATAATATCAAGAATACGACTTGTGATATTTGTCAATGTGTAAAACAAACTTGTGACAGTCTTCCTTTGAGCAATAGTAGAGCAATTGAGCCTTTTGGTTTGATTCATTACGATGTGTGGGGTCCATATTAGAACACTTCTTTTGTGGTGCTCATTACCTTTTCACTATTGTTGATGGTTTTTTTAGAGTTGCTTGAGTTTATTTAATGGCTGACAACACAGAAGTAGTGGGTATTATGCAAAATTTTTGTGCCATGGTCAAAACTCAATTTCACACGTGTGTTAAGGTGCTTCGTAGTGACAATAGTACTGAATTTAGCCTTGTTAAATCATATTTTGCACAACCTGGCATAATATTTCAAATTTCTTATGTAGGAACTCCACAATAAAATGGGATAGTTGAACAAAAGCACCAACATATTTTGATGTTGCTAAAGCACTTAGATTTTAGGCTTCTTTACCTATACGTTTTTAGGGAGAATATATTCTTATTATGAGGCATTTAATTAACTACACACCAACCCCGCTTAATAATGGAAAAACCTCCTATAAAGTGTTCTTTAGGAAACCTCCTTCTCATGCACCTATTCAAACTTTTGGGTGTTTATGTTATGCTCATAGCAATAATCGGGACAAAAATAAATTTGCGTCAAAGAATAGACGTTGTGATTTTGTTGGTTACCCACATAGTTAAAAGGGTTGGAGGCTATATGACCTTGATACAGGTGAATTCTTTGTTTCTCGAGATGTTCATTTTGTGGAGGATAAATTTTCATTTTTAGGTACTGATGTGCAATAACCTGATCCTCAGTCTAGCAGTGACCCACACTTAGCCTATTTACGTCTTTTCTCTCAATTTTGTAATCATTTCTCGTCAACTTTCAGATTAAAACTATATCCATCTATGCTTTAGACTTATTAATCGTTAATGCCTTGTGTTGTATAATCTAATTCTTGCAATTCTTGATTTGGAAGAGTTCCTAATAGCAATAATGTATTCTCCCTAAATTAAAAATAATAATAGAAGTACATGAGAGATGCAGACAGGAGAGAAAAATAAGGTTAAATGACAATATTTTCCAATTCAATCAAATTGTCTAATGTGGTTGTAAGGTTATTCCATACAACGTGACAGTCATCAATATTAATGAAACTTAGGAAAATCAGTCAATTATTGGGTAGGCTTTTATAATATTTCAAAGATATTGTTATTTAATTTAAAAAAATAAATAATCAAGATATTTTTAATGAAACTCATATAATAAATATAATTTATCCTAAATTAAAATTTTCGTAGTTGGTTAAACGAGATATCAATTTTATAAAATTCATAATCCATCAAATGTACATGCTAGATATGCAATGTTCCATTTTGACACTCATATAGACATGCATAGATGATATTGTATATTGCCTCGTAAAAATTCTAGGCAATTATTTTTACTTTTAAAAGCAAATAAAGTTTGCAAATTTTTTAGATAATTTTTACCTTAAATAAAAGGATATAATAATTTTACGAACAAAATTGAGGTTAAATTTCTAGTTTAAAAATCTTAAACTCAACCTGAAAAGTTACTTTTAGTGCATCTAACATTATTTTAACTAAATTAATCTTCAACTTTACATTTATAATCATTTATTCTTAAAATTAGTTGACTTATTGTTTTTTATACATTAAATAATTGTATTGATTAAAGGATGTAATAAACTAATTCGACCCCATGATAAGTGTCTTTCTCTTAGGTTGCATGGCCTCTTAGTGTCAGAAATTGAGATTCCTCCTCAACACTATGTGCCATCCATCGTGAGGAACTCTATTGCATTGTAATGTTGGTTTCTCCCCTTTATTTAGTTTCTTCCCCTTTTTGTAGGTTTAATTTGTGACTGTACCTTCTGACATTGTTTTCCTTAATTAGGTGCACCCTCCCTCTCTTCACTAATACTACCTCTTCTTGCTTCTTAATTGTAGAACTTTGTTGTTGGACCGATTATAGTTTACGTCCTGCAAGCAATTTATTACCTTCCTTACGTGTATATATGTCGGTATATCCTTTGGCCTAAATTTAATGCATGCATGTTCTAGTTGCTTTGTCTTTATTTTCTACTAATATGGATAACAGTATAAAGCTACATGCCAAATTATTTTAAGTTCAGATGTTAATTTATAGAGATCCCCGCCACTATCAAGGTTTACACTCTCTAGGATTACATCATTCTTTCACTAAACTTCATTTATTCCTTGTGCAAAAATAATTGATCAAATCAAGTAATGCAAGAAACAAACACTTACAAGATCTCTTTGTCATCCTTAGAAAGGCTCCTACCTATCTCCTTTTATCTATGTAGAAAATAGTATCTCCCCTATCTTGAAGAATTGGTGTGGGAGGTCTTCGTAGATTTACCTATATAGAAAACACCTATTGGTGATATTTAGATACTGCAACTTATCTAGATTTACCAATCCATCTATCATAATTAAACATAGTCTAAATTACACCCTAGGTAGAAGAGTTTAGTCCATACTTGTTTATACCAGATGAATTTTTGTCCTATACACCTTATAATTCTTCTACAAGATAGGTAGGTAAATGAATCGAATGAATGAGCCAACCATATGTAGGTATCATACCTTCCCATATTTAGGTTATGGTTAGGTATGATCTATTATAAACATCCTAGAACTTTACACCATTGGTTACCCTTGATTAGGATATTAACCTGAGAATGGATAGTTAATAATATGAGAAGCTCTTGAGTCCTTAATATGAGAAGCTCTCGAGTCCTTTGAGTGTTATATATAGTTCCACTAATACAACAACTGCCTAAATATAAAAAGGCTCTCTCACTATTGCTTGTTCTACACTTAATTCGTTCTCCAATAGTATCCATAAGCTTTAACATTTGTCTAGAGAGTCAGGAGAAGGAAGATTTGATCTTGATTTCTAATAAGCTCCTTTCTTTTAGAAAATAGGTTTGCATCCATATAGTACATAATGATGTTTTGTTCCTTTGCATTCTCTATACTAAATACTTTATTTTTTAGATTTATTGAATTGATCCCTAGGCTTCCTTCCTTAAGTAGTGTGCAAATCTAATCTGTTTAACTTTAGCTTTATAGTTTCCCTCCTTATGTCCCAGCTAGAGGAACCTTCTAATCATTCTCTCATTAGTTTTTTTAACAAGCCTTTAACTAGAAAAAATTTTGATGACCGATAGATATATAATGACTTCGACCTTGGTTTGATAAGGATAAGTCTTCCTGCATATGAGAGGGACTTATTGAACTAGCTACAGAGTCTTCTTTGAATTTTGTCAATTAATGGGATGCACTCCTTATATTGTAGCCCTCTAGTTATGATTGGTAGGCCAAGGTACACAAATATAGGTTGCTTAATATGAAGCCCTGAGATTGCAGCTAATCATCTGCCCTAACATTAAGCATTAGTAGATAGTATCAAGTGATTCTTGTTTTTGTTTAGTGCTAACCTTGACAATTTTTTGTTGAAAAAGAAATAATAATTAATAAATAAATAAAGAAAGTATTACAAACATAAAAAAGCTTAGAGGTGTACCCTTATATAATCCTTGTATACATCTGTAAGAAGTAGGACAAAATGAAGTAAGCATTAAATTAGATGTGTAGAGAAGATAATTTGTTTGAACTATACTTCTAGATAAGGTTTTCCAACAGTATCAATTCCCTGACTTTATTAATGATCATAGATTTAAGGGATTCCATTGGAGAGTTTTTATTTGTAAACCATCTAAAATTTATTTCACTCTATAAGCTAGGCCCAAAGCAAGGATGTGAACCAGCTTATCAGGTTTAGAGTAAGCAATCTAGTTTAATAGTCTTTGTGTAATATCTATAAGAGAATTCCCTGTAGACATTTCCTAGTGACATGTTCCCATATGTTGTTGTTGAATGGACATCTAAAGAGAAGGTAGTTTCTTGATTCCTTATGTACTAAACACATTGGACAAGTTTTCCAACTTGCAAGTAAGGCATTTTATCAGTGGTGTATGGATTATTTTTAATTGCTAGCCATAAGATAAAAGAGATTCTAGGAGTTAAGGCTTTGCTCCAAACAATATTGTACCAATTAACCTTAAAATATCTTCTACTCAACAGGTTATTAATGGTTTTGTTGGTTAATTTGTGGACAAGTTGATCTTTCTAGTAAAAGATGTCTGGAGAGCTTGAATTAGGAGGGTATACAAGTTGTAGATGTTTCAATCTATAGGGGAACTGCTAGAAATTTTCATTAATCACAGAGCTAAGTTTGGTGTGGAGTGATGAGATTGGTGAATCCCTTGAGGTGCAAAGAGAATGTAGGATTTGTCCTTGGCCTGAATAATTATCATACGAAAGTGATACCAACCTGCCATTTCCAATTTTGCATTAATTTTCAGCTAATACCATATCTCTCAGCTTCAGAACTGGTTTAGGAAGTGTTAATTTAAGGTATTTTTACTGATTTCTTATATGCAGCCTTTGAGGAAGTATAAATGTAACCATTTAATCCATAGAGAGTTTTTATCCACCAATATTGACTAGAATCTTTGAAGGATTAGTGCATGGTTTGTAATCTTGATTGAAGAGATGTTCAGTCCACCTTCTTCTTAGGGGAGGCAAATATCAGATCATTTCACTTTAGCTACTCCTTTTGTTCCATCCGAATGACTCTATAGAAAGTTCTTGAGCATCTTTTCAATTGATTTTATGATGTTTTTCTATAGGAATATGTGGGAAGTCCAGCATATATTCAAGGAATTGAGCAATTATTTTATAAGTTGCAACTTGCCTACATAGGAAAGAAATTTGTCCAAGACTTAATTCTTTTTTTAAATTTTTCAAAAATTGATGTACATTCCATGAAATTGAGTCTTTTGGTTGACACAAGTAATCCCAAATATATGAGTGGGGGCATTTAGATTGCATTATAGTAGTTTTTGCAATTGTAAAGTTCCAATTGTGTTAGCACTTTTGGAGATGAGATAGTGACTTTTGTTTAGATTAATCTGCAGTCTAGAAAACCATTTTGAAAATGTCAAGAGCCATGAGAAATGTTTGGATTAAATCCAAATTGGCCTTGCAAAATCAAAGGAGATCATCAACCAAACAAAGGTTAGTTAATCCATTTTTTTGCATTTTGTATGATACTTGAATTTGTAGTTGAGTTGCACTTCTTACTTGATGATTGAATTGAAAGTCTCCATACAAAGAATAAAGAGATAGGGGAATAGGAGATCTCCCCATGTAAGGCCTATGGAAGCTTTGAAAATCTTAGTTGGACTTCCATTAATCATCACTGAAAATGTAACTGATGAGATGCATTCCTTTAGCCATTGAATGAAGACATGTAGAAACCTATAAGCTTTTAGCATTTTCCATAAAAGTCCGAACTTACACTGTCAAAGGCTTGGCGAAAATCAATTTTCATGGTGCATTTAGGAGAGTAGTTGGATCTAGAGTAACCCTTTAAGAGTCCTCGCACTATGAAAACATTGGCTCCAATTTGTCTATCACTCAAATATGTACCCTGATTCTCACTGAATAAAGGGGTTATTGCTTTTTTCAATCAAGTAGCTAGGATTTTGGATATTATTTTATAAAGAAAATTGGTGCATACTATGGGTCTAAAATCTCCAAAATTAGAGGAATTAAAACCTTTAGGTTTCAAGCAAAGGAAGGTTTTATTAATCTCTTTGAGAAGTACCCCATTTGAGAAAAACTCATGGATTGCATTTTAAACAAAATTCCTAGTAATGTTCCATCATTTTTTGAAAAAATAACCATTAAGACCATTGACCCTAAGGCCTTCATACCATCCATACCAAAAACTACATTCTCCGTCTCATTATCTTCCACGGGTTTAGTTAAAAAAAATCAAAATTAAGAGGAGATACTTATTTCGGAGTGACTTTACCAAGATCAATGAGTGAAACAACGAGAAGCTAGGACTAGCAAGGAGATAAACAAAATACCTTACAACATCATCTTGAATGTCCTAATGTTTTAGAAGTGTTAAGCCATCTTTGAAGGTGATTGAATAGATTTTGTTATGGTTTTTCCTTACAAGTATAGTGTTGAAAAAGAAAATTGTGTAATTGTCACCATTCTTAAGCCAACTCACTCTAGCCCTTTGTTGAAGTAGAGAAGTGTGGTTTTAACAACTTAAATGTATTTAGAAAGTGCTAGTTTTTCTTTGCTAACAAGATTAGATCTTTAGGATTAAAGGCAATCTTTGTTTGAATATCTTTAAGTTACAATTTGGTGGATCCCTTTAAAGAGTTTAACAATTTAAGCTCTTTTTTTTTTTTACCTTCAACTTTTGAACATAACTGAACTTCTTGGTTTATTAATAAGATAGTTCTTCAACTTGAAGGGATAATGTTTAACAATTTTGTGGAACAAGTTCTCCACTATAATTTGAGTATGATTCGAGAATAGTGGATCTTTGAGCTTAGCAATGCTGTTAGAAAATTGATGCAACCAAAGGTCATTAAAAAGTGCTTGATCTGACTTATTTTTGATGTACCAATATGATCTTTATTTGTTAGACTAAGTAAATGTGTGTCCTACATATTTAAAATATGTTACCCCTAATTCTTCCGCACAATCTTTGAAGTATTACGAGAAATTCCTTAAATTGCAATGATCCTAAGCTTATAATATGTAAAGGGTTGAGATGAAATCCCCACAAATCATCCAAGGTTTAGTGATGTTGCTACTGACAGTTTTGAGATTATTCCATAAAATTATTCTCTGAAATCAAAAGTTGCTTACAAAGACGTTGGTCATAAAATTTTAAATGATGATGTCTTTCAAATGTGAAAAGTCAAGTTATTTGGCTAGAAATAGACGATTTAGTTCTATTTTAATAAACATTTTTCCTTTCTTAATATTTTGCAACGAAAATTTTCAAAATTTGTATTTTTAATATTTTCAAAAAGAACCTGATGTTAAATTGATAAGGTAAGAGATTTAAGATTTAAAATGTTCAATTAATATTATAGCATTATAGAATTAGTTAAAGATTGAATAAAATTACAAAATTAAATATGACTAAAAAAATTTATTTTTATCCATCAAAATTTAATTAAAAATTGATGAATATAATTAATTAATTAATTTTGGTTTGTAAAAAGTAATTAATTTATGAAAATTAAATTATTAATTAATAAATTTATTCATTTTTACATAAATATTATTAAAATAAATTGAACCGACTAATTTAAAATTTTTATTTCTTGTTTATAATAATTTAATATTAATCGAATCTTTAAACTTTAAATTTTTTCTTTTACCTATTTGTATTCGCCACGATTTTCAAATCATGGAAACTTACAAATTATGCCATCACTTTTCAAATAATTTTGTTAAGTTTTAATTTTTAAAATCAATGGTGTAGTTTAAATTTATATACTTTTTATTTCAAATTTATTTTCTATTTTTAACATATTTTATTAATGAATTTATAGCACTTATAAATAAGCATTATATATAAATATTTAAAATAAATTTAATATTATATTCAATATTAGTCTCGTATTAAATGTTTCAATGAGATATTTGTAATGATATATTTTGTGTAAAGTAATAAACATATTAACTTTAATTACAAATTAAATTATGTAAATAAATCAATTTAAGAAAAGGACATAAGGAAAATGCTAAAAAGTAAAAGAATAAAATTGTCTTTTTGTACTTTTGTGCAATGAATAATTTAGTGTGTTACTATTTATTGCACTATGTACTTTTGGTATTTTAATTGAAGTAAATATTTTATACCAAAATATTAAATTTTAGTGTGTAATTTTAGTATCTTAATTGAAGTGAATTTTTTGCGCCAAATTGGTGCCTCGGTTAGAAATGACCTTAAAGCAGCGTGGGACTTCGTATATTGGGTCAGTGCCGTATCTGTAATTGAAAGCCCAAAATCAAATTTTTACGAAACTATGTAACGACAACGCCAGCCTTCTAAAACCCTTAATAGGTTCCTTGTCTTCGGCAGAAAACTGACATCACTTCCCTCTTCTTATTCTTCTTCTTGCAACCATGAGACCGATTTTGATGAAAGGCCATGAAAGGCCATTGACGTTCCTCAAGTACAACAGGGAAGGTGATTTATTGTTCTCCTGCGCTAAGGACCACAACCCCACTGTCTGGTTTGCTGACAACGGCGAGCGTTTGGGCACTTTCCGCGGCCACAACGGCGCTGTCTGGTCTTGCGATGTCTCAAGTACACTCCTTCTTTTCTCCGAAATTCTTAGGAGCTCATTAAATTCTTTTGTTTAATTCTTTACTTTTTTTATATGTATCTTGAATAAATAATTTTTAAATCTTTTTCAGGAGATTCATTGCAGCTAATTACGGGGAGTGCGGATCAGACAGCAAAGCTGTGGAACGTTAAAAGTGGGAATCTGTTGTACACTTTCAATTTCGATTCTCCTGCTCGGTCTGTGGACTTTTCTGTGGGTGATAAGCTTGCTCTTATCACTACTGACCCTTTCATGGAATTGTCTTCAGCCATTCATGTTAAGCGCATTGCTAGAGATCCTGCAGACCGTATGTTTTTTACAATTGCGTTTTGTTGTGTATATTGTTTATTATTAATAGCCATGTTCAATGGCAACTGTATTACCTTGTGCTCATGATGTTGGCTGCACTATTTCTAATTTATTTTTATGTCGATGTATCTGTTACTGCTATTATGGATGCTTCAATGTTGCGAGAAATTTGGAAATTTCAATTCCCAGGTTTGCATTTGTACGTGAATGAAAAATAAGTTATTGTTTGGAAGGCTGTTTTATCGATATGATAAGCAATAATGAAAATTTTATTTGTATTGTTGATTTTTTCTTTTTCTGAGCTTTTCTAGTTGCTTCCATTACCATGCTTTATTCACTTATTTATGGTTTTCATGTAACTTTTTTTTTTTCAAGGTCTATAGGTGTACCTGTTTCAAATTCTTGATAAATTTGGGGATTTACACATTCCTCAATTTTAATGTCCAAATGGTTACCAAATTTGATTAATATGTACTTAAGCCGAATCAATCGACGCTTTTTTGTCATTTTGTAGAGTCTGGTAAATCTGTACTTGTCCTCAAAGGCCCTCAGGGAAGAATTAACAGAGCTGTTTGGGGTCCTCTGAACAAAACTGTCATAAGTGCTGGAGAGGATGCTGTAGTTCGTATATGGGATTCTGAGGCAAGTTATCTTTTTCCATCTCGGTTCCCATGGGTAGTTACATTAGCTTGTTTTGGACTGACTTTGAAAAGTCTTTAGCTAGTTCTAATCTGAGTAGGAGCTTTGCAAACAGTTTCCTTTGCCCAAAGATGTGGAGATACTGTTGGTTTTTTTCTTACAAGAACTAGAAGTTGGAATCGATTGGAGGAGTGAAAAAGTTCAAATTTTGTTAATTGAGATTTGATTCAAAGTCAATATTTAGATGAAGAATATTCAAGAGAAAGATTGAAGTTTATTGATTTAGCCCTTGCATTGTTCATGATAACTTTGTTTTTATTTCCAGCACAAAATAAACTATCTATTTGCTTACCAATTTTCAGTATAACTGTCTTAATGAAATGATATTCTTTCCTTTTTCTGGTTTTAATAATCCTAACTCATTAAGGAAGTAGACCATAGTTGTAAAATTTATTTGGAGATCTGAACGGGTTCAATTTGCATTAAACAAAACTGTCATTTCTCTGTTTAGAACATTGAAAACTAAGTGGGAGCCCTTGTTGTCCCATTTTCTTAATTTTCTCTTGGTTTAAAAAACATTCAAAAGATGTTTTCCTAAGTCTTTTAACTTTTTTGTTCATGCCATTTGGGAACCTGGTTCTTATAATTTGGTCAGCTCTGTGAGTTCTATTTATATTATGGATCTCAAAGTTAGAAGTTCAGTCAGGCTATTGTTTTAAACTTGCAGACTGGAACACTGCTGAAAGAGTCTGATAGTGAAATTGGACACAAGAGGCCAATAACTTCTCTTACAAAATCTACTGATGGTTCCCACTTTATTACTGGCTCTGTAGATAAATCTGCTAAGGTGGGAGGCTATCATTCTTCTTGATCTTTTGCCTCAATTTTTATTTTCAACTGACGCGTATAACCTGATGCACTTGTCTTTGTGCAATTTTTAGCTTTGGGACACCAGATCATTGACTCTTATCAAGACATATGTGACAGAGCGTCCAGTCAATGCTGTTGCAATGTCGCCACTTCTGGATCACGTATGGATAAATTATTTGGAATCATCCTGAGTATCTGTACATAGAGCATCTTATTGTGTTTTTGTTACAGGGTTTTAATGTGATCCCTTTCTTGGATGTGCTTAGCCATTTTAATTTAATTTTACTCCTGCTCATTTTCATTGTGTGCTTACCTGTTTCTGTTCTCATTGTGCTAAATATAAATTATTTACCCCAATGTTTTGTTGATAAGGTCTCAGGATTCTGTGATTAGAGTGCCCAAGTTCTAGGTTATAGATAGCCACTTTAATAGGATGGGAGCATTTCGTTAGTCTTGAATCCCTTTATTGTAACATGGACTTATTGATGGATTGTCCAAATCAGTTTGGGTGAGGCAGCAAAGTTTTCCCTATAAAATTTGATATAGCTGATCAATATGGCCATGCGCGTATAAGCTTTATACTTAATTTTTCAAGATCTTGACTGCTGTGCTGTACAGGTTGTGCTTGGAGGTGGTCAGGACGCATCAGCTGTCACTACAACAGATCATCGTGCTGGAAAGTTTGAAGCAAAATTCTACGACAAGGTTAACTTAAACTTATCACTGTTTATTTCTATGTTTTTTATTTCTATGTTTTCGGAAAGTCGAGTGTTTGGACACCTTTTGATTTGTTTTTGCTGGCTTTTTATGCTCAGATACTACAAGAGGAAATTGGAGGTGTGAAAGGGCATTTTGGACCCATAAATGCTTTGGCTTTCAATCCCGATGGAAAAAGGTAAATCTGCTGCTTATTTGCCCCTGTAAATTTTGTACTGGTGTTGATAGGATCTGATGCAGAGTTTCTACTTTTTAAAGTTTGTTATCCAACAGATTATGTTATTTTTAGCTTTGAACAAATTAATGTCTAATCTGAGCTTCTCTAGAGCACTATTCTGTGCCTTTACATCTTTTTATGCCTAAATAATTCTAAAATCCTTGCATATTTTGTGTGATAAAATTTACTGAGATTTCCTTTACCTGATTACAGTTTTACGAGTCTAACTGAGTAACTGGATGGTAGTACTACATGGAAGTTGATTAACTGGTTGTGGTGGCACCATTAACCTTACTCTTTCCCATTTCACCAATTAAATTTTCTTTCTTTTCCTCAGTGGCTTACATTCAAATTTATTTCCTAACATGAAAAATATCGTAATTGGTGTATGAAATTTCTTGGGTGTTGTGAAAGTGTTGAGGTAGCTTATATATGTCTGGTGGAGCTGTGATTAAAAGAAGTTAACAGAATAAAGATTTAGATGTCTGGTGTGGGGCCATCTCAATACCTATGTGTATGTCACACGTTACAGTCCTTTTTTAATTTTTTGAATACATTTTAGTTAGTTATATAAGAACTTTTATGGTCTGAGTTTGCATTAAGGCAGAAATGGTTATTGCTAGCCAAAGATGATTGTATTCTGACTGTTGAACTGGGGCTTAATCCATTTCATGGTACTGTGTGATAAAATTTGTTGGAAACACAGGTTAGGGGAGGAAGCTTGCATGGTTTGTCTATGAGATTACCAAAATGATCATGAAACTAAATCCTTAAAGAATGAAATCTGATTCTGGATTTTTATTCAACACAAATCACTACATGGTGATTTTAAGACGTCTTTTTGATTGCCAGCTCCAGCTTTTCTCTGTTTACTGTGGACTCTCTTTTCCTTTGAAACTTCTGTATTCTCTTTATAGTAATTTAATGCATTCTCGGTTTTCAGAAATGTGGGAACCTCTGTAGCAATTCATCTTTCATTCTGTCCGACTTATTTGTATCTGTTCAAGTTGTATTTGTGAGTGTTTTGTAGTCTATGGTGAAACCTATGACGGGCATAAGGTTATCATTGTTGCCAAGTGACATGATGCAGCAGTTTGTCAATACTAGCACTACAATATTCAGGATCTTTCTTGATTATTGTACTTTCTTGTTGTCAGTCATGTTTCATTATTACATAATTTGTGAGCTGACGTGTTAATTATTTTACTTGTAGCTTCTCAAGCGGAGGAGAAGATGGATATGTAAGATTACATCACTTTGATCCAGATTATTTTAACATCAAAATTTAGATTTGGTGCATTGATCCATATCAGAACCTTTAGTGAACTATAGAAAGAGGGAATGCATTATCTATGGAGAAATGGTCATCAGTTATGAAGTTGGCTTGCAAGTAGCCGCGGTTGCAAAATTGTATCTTAATCCACATGGTTTTCCATAGATTTTATCTTCTTGTTTCGATCCCTGCGTTTCCTTAATTTTTCTTAGGCAGAATAACATGTATACTCTCTTAACTCCTTTGAAGAACATTTTCTCTCGCCATGGACCATCCAAAATTGTTCATCTATGTTGCATCGTACTTATTATCAAGCTGAGGTTTTGTGTCCGTAAATAGCCATATAGATGTCATCACAACTGTAAAACTCATTTCTTGTCATCTCCTGTACACAAGATTGAAGGGCCATGTTAAACAGATCTGGGTCGGGGTCATGCAAATTGTAACAACATTAAATATGAAGCCTCAATATCTTTTTTTACTATATAATCTTTTTAAAATTAGGACTTGGATTAATATACTAACAGTTTTGAACTAATAAAATAATACTTTTTATAAAAAAATATGTATAACCTTGATGTCATATATATATAAATTAATAATTTGTTAAAATTAAAAATATGTGTAAGTAAATTTGAGATTTTCCCAAATCATGACTATTGAAACATATTTAGTTGTATTTTATTAATAAAAGTTTACATTAGAACTTTAGAATTGTAATGTGAACATTGGAATTTAGTGGTTTATGTTTAATTGACTAAATTGAAAAAAAAATGCAAAATTCAATTAATTAATATATATTTGTGTGAATAAAATTAATAATTTATGTTTTAATAATATTAATTTATAGAAGTTATTTTATTCTTTACACCTTGACTTTAGTTCTGCCCGCCGTTGCTTGCATCAAACATGTAACTAATATGATTATACGGGTCCATATAAACTTTGTTTGTTATATGATGAATCGATCATTTCCTAAAAGTTGTGCCCTTCGTATCAATTCAACCAAACAACGTTTCGCTACAAGCATGCAGATGTAAGCAGCAATGTTATTATGTATCAGCAACTAGACCTAAGCTTTCCCATAAAAGACGCACTCTAAAACATGATTCCAAGTCCCCATCTTCGGGATAAAACCCTGTTTAACCATCAGCTTTAAAGCCCAATCAACATCCCTTATCTTATTCTCATTGCAAAGGCCATCAATGAGTTTCTTATAAGATGCAAAACTAGGATTAAATCCCTCCTTAACCATCCCACTCATAAACTCCTTTGCAACCAAGAATCTCCCCACATCAAGCAAACCATACAAAACCTGTTGATAAGTCCCCTCATTGGGTTCGCACCCTTTTGATTTCATCTTCTCCAAAAGTTGCATTCCCTCCTCAACTCTCCCTTGCTTCCTTAGCCCCATAATCAACACATTAAAAGTAACGGTATCCGCATAAACCCCTTCCCTTTCCATCCTCTCTAGCAAACCAAACGCCTCTTTTACCTTCCCGCCCTTGCAAAACCCATGCATTAGCGTCGACAACGTTCTCTCATTTGGCCTACACCTTTGCTTGGGAAATTCTTCGAGCACATGGAGTGCAGCCTCCAACTCCCCATTCTCGCAAAGCCCTTTAATAAGAATATTAAGACAACAAGCGTCGATCTCCACACCCAACATCGTGGCTCGCACATATACCTCATCAACCACATCAAAAAGCTTTGCCGACACTAGCATGTTCAACACTAGATTAAAAGTTTTCACACTTGGCCAACATCTATAACCCTTTGGCATGTCAATAAGGGTATCGATCGCTCTCTTGATCCGGCTACCTACGTTCCCATAAATCTTGATAACGTTGTAAAAGAAGTGGTCGGATAAAGGACGACATCTCCTTTCATGTTTAATCCTCCCCATGATATTATCAATGGCGTCGAAATTCTTGGCCTGTCCAAGCTTGTTTATGACCACAGTGTATATAGCTTCGTTGGGCTTGTAGTCTTTTCTTGCAGTATACTGATTCCAAAAGGAAATCACAGAACATGGGTCTTGAATGCTTTGGAAGATTTCGAGAACTTGATTAGGAGAAAGCCAGTCTTTGTGGTTGAGATGGTGAGATAGATTTTGAGGTGAGGCAGAAGTGTTGCCGTTGCCAAATTTTTTTCTGCGATGCGGCGGAGAATGAGAGCGTGACGTTAATCTGATAAACTTGGCTACGTTGAGTGCAATATATGGAGTAATCATCTTCTCTTCTGCTGGTTTTGTTTGCATGTCTGTGGTGACTTTATCAAATAAGTAACTGTTTGGTTGGATTTTGGATGGATTTTTGGAACATGAATAAACCATTTTTTTTACGGTAAAAGCTTTTTTTTAATAAAGTTTTTTATTGTAAAATAAAAAATATTTTTTAATAAATATAATTTTTTTGACAATTAAAATATAACTTTTTAAAAATTTTAAAATTAAAAATTTTCAAAATAAAACCCCTCATCCTAGCTTTTTCAAGTAGAATTTTGTCTGACGTCGCAATGCAAAAGTGACCACCGACTCAACTCATCTTCTGAAGAACATTGCAGTTGTTTTCCATCTTCACCAGAGACATAACTAACGAATGAATCAACCCACATGTATTCTTTTCCTGGACACCGCAGTTGTTTTCCTCCTGCTCACTTTTTTGTCCCCCTCCATTCACGATGACTTTGTGTGGGTATTTTGTGTTCTTTTGGATCAAACCAATATCTGTTTTTAAATGTTTGTGTCGGCTGATGGTGTATATGCATCGGCTGATTGCCGGAAGATGTAGGGATGGTGTATATTAGGGATTGTTTAAGTAAATTCGGGATTGTTGCCATTGGAAGTTTGAAAGAATATGGTTCAATGTGTGAGGTTTTTATAAAATGGATCTCAGATAGTTCCAATTGAGTAGTTGATGTTAATATCTCCATTTTGGCTTCTAGGTCTTGTTATAGATTCCATGCCCAAAAAGGGCTTAACTTCCTCTGTAAATACACTCGCTAAAAACTACAGTCCCGTGCTTGCATTGCATAAATTCATTTAGTTTTCTGTTAAGTCTGAATTTGCATAGTTTTCTGTTAAGGGTTGCTCTTATCTTGAACTTGTCAGTCAATTTCTATCCACAAATAGTGTTTAGCGTGCGAACACGTAAAGTAAACACGTTTTTGTTTCTTTTCCTTTCTCTCTCTTCTCTCTGTTACCGTTTAGTTCATTAACACTTATCGACCTATGCTTTGTCAAGAATATATTTCACTAATGTGTCTGATCTTGAGCTTTCATGTCCATTGTAATTTTTTTTGGTTATGTACAGTACTACTGGTATTGATAAGTTGATTATAACTCTTCTTTGATGTTTGATTATTGATGCAAGACATATAATTTTAATGGCAAATTTTCTGGAAAAATAAATCAAAAGGGAATTGACATTGATTTGCCATTTTATATGGTAGCCAGTAAGGTGTAGCACTTCTAGTGTTAAATGTATGCCACTATGTTTTTCACAGATTTATACTCTCAGTGACTATGTGATGGAGCTTCTGGTGTTTACAGAATTAATTATTTGTCTGAGACCCCCTTAAATGTTGATTAACTACTTATATTTGAGAGCAGATGGTGTAAGGAAGAAGACTGGATACTTTTTTTTCATAGTATTATGTTGTTGTTTCATGAAGATTTCTATTTTTTAATTTCAGTGAGTAAAGATTTCATATACAACTAAAACCGGTTCTTTCTATTAGAACTTTCTACCACAGGTGTTTTAGGATTGGAGGTTTATGCTTTGGTTTAGCAGATTTTCAGTTCCAAACAACCTATTTTGTTGAATTTGTGTACTCTGATATCTTTGTTCTCATTGCTCTCATGAATATCATATTTCAACCTATAAATTCATACTATTTTGTTTTGGAAGTTTAATCACTCAATGTTTTAAGACCATTTGAACAATGATTTATCGTGTATGGTTATCACTGGAGAGTAATTTCTGTTAGAGACCCCTATTTTCTATGATTTCATATTTTCTTAATGCTTCTCTTAATTGTCATTCTTCAGTGTTTCCAGGGTAATTAACTGAGCTGACTAGTGAGGAAGAAATTACTTCAATGAGGTAATTACACCAGAATCATGCGAATTTAATAAGGAAAGATGAACTTTATTGAGCTAATTTGACTATATCAAGATCTTTAGAATGCTATTATAAAGAACCAGTTATTGTAGACTACCAAATAGGGTTTTCTAGACCTAAACGAGGTCGGGAAGGTTTTGAGCAACGTGAGAGCTGACGACGTGAAAGTGATTCCCGTTAAACAACACTGCGATTAGGTTGATTACATGGTGACTGAATGTTAAACAAGGGTTTCCTTCTCTTTGACTTGTCGGATAAGCTCTTCTCTAACTCTCCTAATCTCTGCTTCTCTCTCCAACCTCTCTGGCTGTCACCAGTTAATAAATAAATCAACAAATTGAAACTAATATAAATCTAAAACAGAGACATCCATCATACTTACTACATTTTCCTTGGTTCTTAATATCATTGACGGCTCCATTTTTCCTCCAATTAACTAAAGGATTAAGATTTTGTGTCCTCCCATGTGTGAAAGGGGTTTCCTAGCGAGGGTCATGGAGCATCCTGTTGCTTGCATAATGTTGCTTGAACTCATGGTAGGTCATATCAGCAAACGCATTTAGTCCTAACTTGTAAGGCTTGTCCATCTTGTTAACTTTATCGATATACTGTAAATTCGGTTTAAACACACCGAAATGTTGTGGTTTCTCGGTCAGGCTCCTAGAAATCTTGTGATGGCTCCTTCATCTTTTGTACAAATCCCAGAGTCTCTCCTCTGAAGCCAAATCCTCATCTTTGTAATCAAAGTATCTCTCCTCTGAAGCTAAGTCCTCTTTGTAATCCAAACGCTGTGCTAGCCTAAAAACAAGAACCAACCAAAAAGAAAGCAAGAAAATCCTTCTAGTATTCATAAGACCACAATTTGGATTATACAAAGTAAAGAGTGTTATGAAACTAAGCTTTTGGGCATTAATGATTTTAAATATTCAGTCAAAAACTTGAAGGAATTTTGAAGTTTAGTGCAGCAAGTATGGCTATGTATGTAGCGTCTTGCTTGTCCGATAAGCTTTCTTCAGCTCTCCTAACCTTAGCTTCTCTCTCCAACCTCTCTTGTTGATCGATAAATTGAAATCGATATAATGTTGGGCAGAAACAGAAAACTACGTGATATATATCAAGCTAAAATACAAACAGAAAATATCAAAAGATTGAATGAAGAAGAAAAACACTCTTATTCGGCATTAAAGAAAACTGATGGTTTATTTATAGCCATACAATAACAATAACAAATACTGCACAAGCACTATTGGAAGCATCAACACAAACATTCAAAATTTCACGCCTTATTAGTTTTTGTCTTAACATGCCAATGGTTAGTTCCCAATTCTTTGCTTTTGTTTCCCGCACTTTATGTTTGATTGTCCTTGAATTGCATATTGTAGATGTTTTGATTGCCTACTAAGTTTGATTTTGTTTGGGAAAGCTAGTAAAAGGCAAGTAGTTGGTTGAATTAGGGTACTTCCTGGGTGATCTTAAGTTTAATCTATAAGACTTTGATTTCTTTGAATCAACAAACAATGAGATTAAATAAGAAAGTTATTAGCAAATAAACAATGTAAACATGAGTTGACATCGATCATTATCTAGGGTTTGTTAAAATTGGGATAAACCTTCTCGTCTTGATGGAGGGCAATCCAAATATGAGCCTTATCCAGGGTTTTCTAGAGCATGAAGGCTCCCAAAGTCATCGCGAAGTAGGTTGCAACCTTAACCATTTTCGTCTTTCTCCTTCTGCTAGTTGTGATCACGTGGTAGAGAGAGATATTAAAGGTCAGTTCTTGATAAAAAAAAATGGGAGAACATCTCTACGTCAGAAAGAATAGAAAGAATTGAGAAAGAGAGATATGGATTCGGAGAAAGAAAAACAAATCACATGTAATCGTTAATGGCACAAAAACTACCGCAATTAATCAGATAGAAAGGAAATGACGCCGATCAACATTCTAAATCAGAGCAAGCCACAGAAATCAGTAAGCCTAGGTTAAACAGATAACACACCTTATGCTGTTCGGGGATTACCATTGGGAGGTCGACAAGGCTCGAAAGATTACAAAACTTTTCAGGGTTATATAAACGAAACCGAGTCAACAACCCACTTTCCTCCTACTTGTCCTTCAATACTAGGTAAAACCATTCTTTGAGCCCCGTGGACCTCCCGGTGGCAATCCCCAAACAGCATAAGGTGTATTATCTGTTTAACCTGGGCTCACTGATTTCTGTGGCTTGCTTTGATTTAGAATCTTGATCGACGTCGTTTCCTTTCTATTCCGATTAATTGTGGTAGTTTTTGCGCCATTAACAGTTACAAAGACGGTTACATGTGATTTGTTTTTCTTTCTTCGAATCCATGTTTTTCTTTCTCAATTCTTTCTATTCTTTCTGACGTAATGATATTTTCCCATTTTTTTTATCAAGAACTGAACTCTAATATCTCTCTCTGCCACTCGATCACAACTAGCATAAGGAGAAAGAAAAAAATGGTTAAGGTTGCGACTTACTTCGCGATGACTTTAAGAGCCTTTATGCTCTGGAAAACTCTGGACAAGGATCATGTTTGGATCACCCTCCATTAAGATGAGAAGGTCTGTCCCAATTTTATGAAACCCTAGACAATGATCGATGTCTGCTCATGTTTACGTTGTTTATTTGCTAATAACTCTCCTATTTAATCTCATTGTTTGTTGAATCAAAGAAATCAAAGTCTTATGGATTAAACTTAAGATCACCCATAAAATACCCTAATTTAACCAGCTACTTGCCTTTTACTAGCTTTCCCAAACAAAATCAAACTTAGTAGGCAATCAAAACATTCATAATAAGGAATTCAAGAACAATCAAACATAAAGTGCGAGAAACAAAAGCAACGAATTGGGAATTAACCATTGGCATGCTGAGACAAAAACTAATAAGGCGTGAAATTTTGTATGTTTGTGTTGATACTTCTGATAGTGCTAGTGTAGTATTTGTTACTGTTATTGTATGGCTATAAATAATCCATCAGTGTTCTTTAATGCTGACTAAAAGTGTTTTTCTTCTTCGTTCAATCTTTTGATATTTTCTATTTGTATTTTAGATTGATATATATCACTTAGTTTTTTGTTTCTGCCCAACATTATATCGGTTTCAATTTATCGATCAGCGAGAGAGGTTGGAGAGAGAAGCTAAGGTTAGGAGAGTTGGAGAAAAGCTTATCAGAAAAGTAAGACGCTACATATATAGCCATACTTGTTGCACTAAACTTCGGAATTCCTTCAAGTTTTCGACTGAATATTTACAATCATTAATGCCCAAAAAATTAGTTTCATAACACTCTTTACTTTGTATAATCCAAATTGTGGTCTTATGGATACCAGAAGGATTTTCTTGCTTTCTTTTTGGTTGGTTCTTGTTTTCAGGCTGGCACAACGTTTTAATTATAAAGAGGACTTAGCTTCAGAGGAGAGATACTTTGATTACAAAGATGAGGATTTGGCTTCAGAGGAGAGACTTTGGGATTTGTACGAAAGATGGAGGAGCCATCACAAGATTTCTAAGAGTCTGACCGAGAAACAACAACGTTTCGATGTGTTTAAAGCAAATTTAGAGTATATCGATAAAGTTAACAAGATGGACAAGCCTTACAAGTTGGGATTAAATGCGTTTGCTAATATGACCTACCACGAGTTCAAGCAATGTTATGCAAAGCAACAGGATGCTCCATGACCCTCGTCAGGAAACCCCTTTCACGCATGGGAGGACACAAAATCTTCCTACTTTAGTTGATTGGAGGAAAAATGGAGCCGCCAATGATATTAAGAATCAAGGAAAATGTAGTAAGTATGATGGATGTCTCTGTTTTAGATTTATATCGGTTTTAATTTGTTGATTTATTTATTAACTGGTGATAGCCAGAGAGATTGGAGAGAGAAGCAAAGATTAGGAGAGTTAGGAAAGAGCTTATCCGACAAGCCAAAGAGGAACCCTTGTTTAACATTCAATCACCATGTAATCAGCCCAACCGCAGTGCCGTCTAACAGGAATCACTTTCACATCGTCAGCTCTCACGTTGCTCAAAACCTTCTCGACCTCGTTTAGGTATACAAAACCCTATTTGGTAGTCTACAATAGCTGGTTCTTTATAATAGCATTATAAAGATCTTGATATAGTCAAACTAGCTCAATAAAGTTCATCTTTCCTTATTAAATCCGCATGATTCTGGTATGATTACCTCATTGAAGTAATTTCTTCCTCACTAGTCAGCTTAGTTAATTACCCTGGAAACACTGAAGAATGACAATCAAGAGAAGCATTAAGAAAATATGAAATCATAGAAAACAGGGGTCTCTGACAGAGACTACTCTCCAGTGATAACCATACACCATAAATCATTGTTCAAATGGTCTTAAAACATTGAGTGATTAAACTTTCATAACAACAACAGGATGAATTTGTACGTTGAAATATGATATTCATGAGAACAAAGATATCATAGCACACAAATTCAGCAAAATATGCTGTTTGGAACTAAAAATCTGCTAAACCAAAGCATAAACCTCCAATCGTAAAACACCTGTGGTAGAAAGTTCTATTAGAAAGAACTGGTTTATGTTGTATATGAAATCTTTAGTCACTGAAATTCAAAAATAGAAATCTTCATGAAACAGCAACATAATGCTATGAAAAAAGTATCCAATCTTCTTCCTTACACCTTACACCATCTGCTCTCAAATATAAGTAGTTAATCAACTATTATACAACTATTTTTTACTGTATGAAGCTCTTTTAAAAACTTTTTTTAATTGAAAACCAAACAATCAACTGGCTTTTTAGAAAAGCTCTTCTCAGAAAAGTTCCACTAACAAAAGCTCTACTGATATAAAACTATTCAAATAGGCACTTAATTTCACTATTTTAATTTCCTACGTATGATTAAGGGGAAATGATTGGATAATGGTCTTACTAAAATTAACAGTTGGGTTATAAGATCAACTCAAATAATGAACTAAATCTTGATCTTAAATAATGAACTAAATCTAACTTTGGTATTCAACTAGTTATTATTCGAATTAATTATAGAAAATTGACTACTGATTACTTCTTTAATTAATATATTTCTAATTCTTAACCTAATCGTCTACAGTTTCTTGTTCCATATTGAATCTCTCCTCTCGATCCTTTATTTAATACTAAAATGATGTAAAGTTTGATCATGCTATTACATCCATTCAGTTCACAAACTATAGCAACATAAGACAATAACCTATTTCCTTAATCATGCATATTTGAATAAAATAGCTACATTAATCTTCAAGAAAAAGAGATCAGCCCATTATGGAAATAATAAGATTATTATCTTCAGATACTTCAATCTCATCTATGGGCTTGTTAAACTACAGAATAATGAATCCAGTCAAATAACAAAGAAACAATGCAATAGATAAGGAACAAAATAAGCAAACAAAGATCAGATGAGGGAGTTGCGGTGATTTCCTGCCCCTCTTAAGCTTTCTAAATTAGCTCTCGCTTTTTGCTTCTGCTTGGTCCTTACTGAAATGATTAAAGGCTCACACTATTTTCACCTTGTTGTTGGGTTTCTCTTTGCTCACCCTACTCTCTCTATTTTTATGTCTCTTCTTCCCTTCTTTCTCTATCTGTTTCTCTCTCCCAGACTCTTGATGTGTCAGAATAAAAATGTAGAATGTGTGTCTGTAGAGTAAAGTATATCTCCGCCGCCACCCTTCTCTCTAGCTATTTGTAGTATGACTCTATGTTTAGGGTTTCAAGTTGTGACTCCTACAACTGCCACATAAAAAGTAGACATATTAAGGGAAATATATGTCACGGAGGTGAGTATGGTAGTCACGAGTGTAATTTACTGTCAACCCTGTGCAGCACCACCGTCACTAAGTTTGTCACAGTGGATATGTCACAGTGGTGATACCTTTAGTGACCACCTTTTTTTGTTTTTTTCCTTTTCCATTCATGCAAAATTTTTGTCAACTTTCCTTTCAACCTTCAAGCAAAATTTACAAAATAATTCAATTAACATTCATGCAATATTCACACCATTTTCACTTAATTTATCTCACATTTGAATCAAAATATAGATTTGTAATCAAAATTAAGATATGAAAGCGATTAAAAGGAAAAGAAACTAGACACAAAAATCATGTCATTGCTAGCTATAACTTTACCGAGCGCTTGTGAAAATAGACAATCAATGGGTGTTGTTAGGCATCTGGACATTGGATAGTTTTCAAGCATCAATGGATGGATGGTTTGGAGACTATGATAGGTAGGGATTGCGATCGTTGGTTAAGCAACAGCATTGTCCAGTGACATTGATAAATTGCGGCAAAAAATTAAAGGAGATGATTGGCAAAGGCTAACATAAGAGAGACTAGGCTAATAATAGGCAGATGAAGGCCTGAGTTAGGGACAACTAGGCAATGACTAACTACTTAGGCATTGGGTGTTGGTGAGCGGTGGTGCCGTTAAGTGGCAGTGACAACGACGGTGGTTGATCTAAGTTGAGAAAGATGAAGTGCATTTGTTTGTTTGTTGACATGTGTTAGATGCGTTTAGGGCGATGTGAGTTGGATGAGTTAGCATTAAACCTAAAGCCATATGGACTGTCCACATGTCCACCAAAAATTGATCATATTAATAAAGTAACTAACAAAAATAATGTTTAGACTTAAGTTGTACAAATTTTAAAAATTTAATCACTAAATTAAAAAATTTTAAAATTTGAGTACTGAATTAGAAAAACAAAAAAATTAGATACTTTTGAATTTTTTATATTTATTTGTAATAATACTTTTATTGTTTTAATTATCTAAAGAACATTATCTATCAAAATTATAAAAATAATCATTTATTAAATATTTGTTTAGTTATTTTTACACAAATGTTATGTAATTGGTTGTTAAACATTGGACAAAATTGATATAATTACTACACTTAATTTTAATAACAAATTTTATTAAAATAATTTGACAAAAATTAGTAAAATATTTATTTATTTTATTACAATAGTATAAGACATTTTTTTTATATAATATGAATAAAATTATTAGACAAATTTGTATAATTATGGTACCCTTCTATAATTTCGATGATTAGCATCAAAACCCTCCACTAAAGAGTACATGTTTCGTATTATCGTCCTTGACATTTCAAGGCAACCTTTAAAGAAAATTGAAGTCTCCCTCCCACGGCCAATGGACTACACTGCCAATGCGATCAAAACGACCAACTATCCTCTGTTTTAATCTCATTTCTCGTGTTTCATCTTCACTACTTGGGCACCATTACTCGACTCTATCAATTTCAATTTCACATGAGCGTGCTACGACAAGCCATGCCTCCGACAAGTTTGTCGTTCATTGCAACACTCAGATTACCCAACATGGAAGAAATGGAAACCTCAAAGAATCAGAGTCGATCTTCAATCGCATGTCCCGTAAAACCATCGTGTCTTATACTGCCATGCTAACGGCGTATGCACTGAATGGCCAACTTGGTAAAGCACAGAAGCTGTTCGACCAAATGCCTGAAAGAAACACGGCTTCTTGTAATGCCATGATTACTGCATATGTAAAACACAATTGCATGGTACGTGAAGCTTACACTTTGTTCTCTCAGATGGATGAAAAGAATGCAGTGTCTTATGCTGCCATGATCACAGGGTTTCTCCGCGCTGGCCTTTTTGATAATGCTGAATCGTTGTACCATGAGACGCCGGTTAACTGGCGAGACCCTGTTTGCTCTAATGCAATGATAAGTGGCTATTTGAATGCGGGAAGATTGGAAGATGCTGTGAATATTTTTGGGAGTATGAAGGACAGGGATGTTGTCTCGTGGAGCTCTATGATTGATGGTTATTGCAAGAAGGGAAAGATTGCTGAGGCAAGAGTGTTGTTCGATTTGACGCATGACAAAAACGTGGTCACCTGGACGGCAATGATTAGTGGATACATGAAGGCAGGGTCTTTTGTAGATGGGTTTAGCATGTTTTTGAATATGAGAAAGGAAAGAGCTGTGGCAATTAATCCCACTAACTTGACTGTAATGTTTGAAGCTTGCGGTAATTTTGGAAGATACAAAGAAGGGATGCAGCTTCATGGGTTGGCTCTGAGAATTGGAACTCAATTTGATATCTTGCTGGGAAATTCTATAATAAGCATGTATGGTAGATGTGGATTCCTGAATGAAGCAACTAGAGTATTTCAGAGGATGAGGGATAAAGATATGGTTTCTTGGAACTTGTTAATTTCAGGGTATGTACAACAGGGTGAGATTGAAAAAGCTCATATAATTTTTGTGAAGATGCCTGAAAAAGACGTTGTTTCATGGACAACAGTACTTTTGGGGTATTCAAGAAAAGGGGATACTGGAAGTTCTATTCAGTTGTTTCGGATGATGCCTGAGAAAGATGATGTTGCTTGGACTGCTCTAATTTCAGGTTTAGTGAGCAATGGGGACTATGAGAAAGCTATTCACTGCTACATTGAGATGCTTCGAAAAGCAGTCAGGCCAAATTCTCACACCTTTAGCAGTATGCTTAGTGCTTCAGCTGTCTTGGCAAATCCTAACCATGGCTCACAAATCCATGCCCAAATAGTGAAGATGGGTATGGAATTTGATTTGTCCATTCAGAATTCACTGGTCTCAATGTACTCTAAATGTGGAAATATTTATGAATCATGGAGGGTTTTTGTGAATATTAGTGCACCCAACGTGATTTCTTTTAACTCAATGATTACTGGGCTATCCCAAAATGGAAGTGGGGAAGAAGCTCTCCAATTATTCGGAAAAATGCAGAATGAAAGCATAGAACCAAATGAAATTACATTCCTTGGTGTTCTAGCAGCTTGTGTTCATTTAGGACTAGTACAAGAGGGGAGGGAATACTTTAATTCAATGAGATCCTTATATGGTATTGAACCTGGACCTGATCATTATTCATGCATGGTTGATCTTCTTGGACGGGCTGGATTTGTGGATGAAGCAAATAATTTGATTCAGAGAATGCCTGTTGAACCACATCTTGGTGTGTGGGGTGCCCTTCTCAGTGCAAGCAGGATACATCATCGTCTCGATCTGGCAAAACTTGCTGCTCACAATATTATAGAATTGAAACCTGATAGTGCAATTCCTTACGTTGTTTTGTCAGACCTGTACACTATTGCAGGAAGAAACCAGGATGGAGGCCAATTAAGAATGAGGAAACATTCAAAAAGAATAAAGAAGAGTCCCGGATGCAGCTGGATAACGATGAGCATTCAAAAGTGAATGAACTTCTATCGTTTGTCCCCCTGTTGGAATGCTTGTGCATGAAGCTGATGGATTCCTGAGCACATATGACTAATAATGGATTTTGATTACTCTAGTGACCTTGGGTAAGAACAAGATGACTGCAAACTGAGAGATATCCTGTTTCAACTTTCAAGCTTGTCATTCCACCTTATTCTATCAGGTATCTTTGGTGATACTATTAGCAGTGGAAAAACTAGGAACTCTCGACCCCATCAATTGCAAAGTAGGATGGATTCTGCTACTACTTTACTGTCAAAAACTGGGTTTTTAATGCTGCAAACTATACACGACACTGAAGCAACGCACTCAACATAGAAGGAATAAGAGAATTGGAGTATATGGTGTCAAAACCAATTTTCATTGTTGAAACGTGTAGATACTCGTAAAGGAAAGCACGTTAAAGTTTAAATATTTTCTTTAGTAGTGTACAAGTTTGAAAAAAATTTGATACATAAGCAAAAATATATGAAGAGCTTGCAACCTAGTTTGCAATAAGAGGGCTAGATCTTTGGGCTTTTCCTTTTGCCTTTTCTTGCCCTACCGGGTGTAGTTGCTGTTTTGTTGGTGTTTTTTTGCTGTAATCTTTGGATTCCTTTTTGTCACCTTAAAGGGCTTTTCAATCAATTCGTTTTCTTTCAAAAAAAATAATAACAAAAGTTAAGGGGTCGTTTGGTTCCACTTTTGTTTTTCTGATGTTAGTTTTTGTTTTTGTTTTCTGTTTTTAATTTCTGTTTTTTTCCTAAAAAAAATAAAAACCTGTTTGGTTAAGATTTGCTCTATAAAAACTGGAAACAAAAACTTGTTTAGTTGAGATTTCTAATAAAAAATTGAAAATAAAAATATTTTTGGTTTATTGTTATTGTTATTATTATTATTATTATTATTATTATTAATTTTATTTATTTATTATTATTATTATTAATTTTTAATAAGTTACTCTTATTATTATTAATTTTTAATAAGTTATTAATATGGTTATTAATTTTTTATTAGTATTATTGTTATTATTATTATTAAGTTATTCTTATTATTATTAATTTTATTTATTTATTTATTATTATTTCTAAGTTACTCTTATTATTATTAATTTATTAATTATTATTTAATTTTAAATTTTTAATAAGTTATTTTTATTATTATTAATTTATACAAAGTTATTATTATGATTATTAATTTATTATTATTAAGTTATTCTTATTGTTATTAATTAATTAATTAATTAATTTTTAATTTTTAATAAGTTATTATTATTATTACTACTATTATTTATTTATTTATTTATTATTATTATTATTTATTTGTATTTTTATTAATTATTGTTATAAATTTTCTACTTACTATTATTAATTTTATTATACCAAATTAATTATCTTATTAT
>JANZLX010000004.1:19577849-19589995 GCA_025531955.1 Erythroxylum orinocense | reverse complement strand
TTAATTAATCGAGTTGATTAGTTGAATTCTTGGACTTAAAGAGTTTTTAAGGTTGATCTTTCGAAACTTAGTGGATTTCAACCCCGAAAATTATTTTGAACAATGTAACCTCAGCCCATTTTCAAGAGAACTTTAGAAATTTGTTTTCAATGTTAGTTTTTACCAATTGCATAATTTCCCAAAATTCAAAAAGATTCTTTTATACTTTTCTTTTCTTTAATTTGATCAACCAATCAAAACCCCCCTTTTAATTGCTTTAATTGCATAATTCGACTTGGGCTAGTTTTTAAATCAATTTCCATCGGTTCCACCAAGAGAGATGACCCGAGGTTCAGCTTGTTGCAATCTTGGAATTTAATATTTTGACCAGTTTTTAAGGTCAATTTCCTAATCGAACGACAGAGCCGCAATCACTAATGCATCCACGCATGATCATGGGATGATTGCCACGTTCGAGGCTTAACTATTTTCCTGTGAATTCCAGATCTATATGTCTTCTTTCTAAACTTCAAAACACCAACATGAAAATCCCTAAATCATGCTTCAAGTATACCTCAATTACATGTGCCAAATCCTCATCAATTTCAACTCAAAATCGCTCAATTATCAGCTCACAAACCTTTCTCTATCATGCAGCAAAATCTATAGCAAAACCTATCAAACAAGCATCATATTCCAGATCTTATTGTATTATCAATTCAACACATATTCCATTCCAATTCAATCATCACAGAAATTGTAATAATACATGCTATGAAGTTTATAATTCCCTTACTTATTTAACTTCAAATTCCAACACCACAGAACCAACTAATCTAGCACTCCCAAGTAACTAACACACATCCAAGATTAAGTTGTAAATCTTAGCAGTAAAAAGCCAGCATAGAAGATAACAAGATCTAGGTTCCTTGATACAACATCTTGCAAAGATTCCAAGTGATGATGATCCAAATCAAGCAAAAATTCCAGAAGTTGAGAGGGAGTGAGAGTTTTCGGTGGTGAGAGTAGTGAGAAGGTGGTAGAAACACCAAATGAGCTAGAGTGATTCAACTCTTGCTTTACATGGTGCCCTAACTTTGAAGGGAAACAAGTCCTTCCATGGGGTGACCTACATGGCAAACATAGGAGTGAGCCACTTATCTTCTTATCATGTTGTCAAATGCTATAACTCAATTAGGCTAATTGTCACTCAACTAATGCTACCAAATGCCAATGCATTAGCTATGCCAAATGTCACTAACTCATAGGCTTAGTCATCCAATTTTCCATGTACCAACTTGTCTTGACACTTAACATTTTCCTTGTCCAAATGTACATTTTAATACCTCAATTCTTTAATGGTAACAGTTTATTCCAAGACACTAAGTATGGTCCATTAAACTAGAAATTAAAGACATGTACAATTCACATTCAATTTATATCACAATTTTAACACCTATCTCATTTACTTTCATGGACATGTATCATTCCAACTAAGGTGTAATTTGGGGCCTTACAAAAATATTTGTTAAGGTTACAAAACATAAACATACAAAATTATCAAACAAAACAGATCCATCAATTTCTTCAAAACTGACCAGATCTGATTACTAACTAAAATTTATTAAAACAATTGTAATAAATTCTGGAAAAATTCCAGAGGCATAAACACATTCTAAATATGTTTAAATAAAATTGATAGAATCAAATTCCAAGAGAAACATGTTAAACCTCATTAGTTTAGCCAGCCAACAACATATGTTCGGCAGAAAACTATTTTCTAGTATATTGTTAGAAATTCAATAATAAATAATTCAATCACATTGAAATCGATTTTCAATCACTAAAACCATCTACAAACATATCATGAGCAGATCAGTGAAAGAAAATTGTGAAAACAAATTTTCATAATTTAATTTCGAATTTTTTTAGAACAGGCACACAATTGTCACAACCATGCAATCTTATTGCACATGTAATAGAAACTATATCTAATAGGCACAAGATGGCTCTGATATCACTGTTAGGTTTCGATTGTGAATCACATGCATCACATATCAGAAAATAAAATGAAACCCAAAAAATATAGAATCATACATCTGCCATTAGATGTAATAAAAAAAATTGTGATGTGTATCTTACTAACTCCTTTCGTTCTTCTTTGTCTTCACCTCTTTCGGGTTGCCGTAAACCACAACAACCAAAAGAGGACTTCTCTGATATCCACACGAAGAGCAAAGCCTGAAACCTCTTAGGAAGAATGGTTAGAGCACACACAAAGTGCTAACTTTGATTTATGTTTTTGAGAGAATAGTTTAGAGAATAAGTACTTTTCTCACTACTTTTCTTACAATACTGCGTACGAAAATGAGTAAGTTTCTACAAACTTTTGGCCTCCTCTTAGCCCTGTCATGAATGGAGGAATAATGGGCCACTTAATTTGGCTTGAAAAGTTTGCTGGAAATTTAGAAACTTTCTAGGTTGGCGATCATGCAACACTAGTTTTCTTTCATTCCTTTGCAAAGGTTCTTACCACGATCATATCGCGATACAATATCGAAACATTCTATCATATCTTGGATCACTATTCAAACTCATTTTACTCATTCTTCACATCTCTAATGCGTGTGACCCATTAAGAATTACATAGTCTAATGCACTAATTTCAAGCTTGACTTTAAAGGAGTTCTTGTCTAGTTAAGCTTATCCTTTTGTCAAATAATGTAAATATTTTTCAGCATACAAGTTGAATTAAAAGAATATATTTTTATCCTTAAAGAAAAGGAAGACATTAGGTTTTATTGGTTGAGATTTGTGAATGAAAGGATGAAATTAGGGAATTCATCCTCAAAAGAGGCGGTGATTTGTAAATTGAAATTACATACTAATGAAAAAATTACAGAAATATTTTTAACCAAATTCTTACTAAAATTTAGAATTTAAATAAATAATTCTTATAAAGTAAGAATCAATTTTCAAAGTTAGTAATAAGTTAGATTTTAATCTAAATATTAGAATGCAGAACACAACATTTTTGGCATCAAATGTCAAACAGACGGTAGAAAGAAGTCGGGGATTGAACTTTTGAAAAAGACAAAAAGGTTGGGGAAAAAACAAAAGAGGCAAGAGTCGGGTAAGTAAGAAACAATGAACATGCATACAATGAAGTTGGATTTCCAAGATTCAACAGTCTCTACTCTACTGTGGAGCATTTATTTAATATTTTGTAATGTTATGGTCGAAACCCTTGCGACGTTCCTCTCCCATGAGATCCCCTCTTTCTTTATTACTTTTCTCCGTCCTTAACATACCCTCTCACATATGCACTTACTGTTACTGCTTTAATTCAAACTTCAAAGCCTCTCTCTCTTCCCCCTTTTTTCTTTTCTCTATGTAATTTTTGGCGTTGCGTATTTCTAATCTAACTGCCCAGGTTTAGTGCTTGAGAAAGATAATGCCACTTTACATTTACCAAAACAAAACATGCACCGAAGGGTCTCTTAGGGCATCATCACCACCACCAACATCATCACCTTCGGTTTCACATTTTTGCTAACTAAGAAGAGAAGCTAAGTACTCGCTGCAGTCAGTTGTCCTCAGGGTGAGTTTGATTGCTTTTTATTATTTCCTTTTCGTAAAGACCAGAGCTTTGGTGATGCATGTCTTTGTAAGTTTGTGAAACAGAAAAAAAAAAAGAGAGTATCTTGTTAGTTCTTCTTCTGATCTTTTCTCTTATTCTGTCATGAACGTGGACGCATTCCAAGTACTTTAAATCATTTCCTTTTTTGGAGAACACTTTTAAAAGGAAACAACCCGGGAATTAAGTCCTATTGTAACCGATCTAACTCAATAGAAAATATTCTTGAAGCTTCAGCTGAGTTCTCTTGGGTTTTGAATTTTTTTTCTTGGCAACCAAACGTACTAATGCCCCTATTCATCTGATCTACTTGTTTATAGTTTTTAAGCCTTTAGTCCATATTGTTCAGTAGTTAAAAGGTCGTAAAACACCGAAACTTCTCTCTTCCGGTTAGAAAACTGCACGCTGCTATGGCGCGTGTAATGCTTAGCAGGAATGTGATTGTCCACTCTTCGCAATTGTTGTCATCCGCTTGTTTTTTAACTGACTTGTCAGTTACAGATGGATAGAATCAGACAGATAAATGTAAAACAAAAGCTAAAAGAACAGTGAAATGAAAAGCGAAATGGGAACTTTTGCTTTTACACTGTCCAAACAAGCAAATTAGGCTCGCCCCATTAGAAATTGTCGCAGTTTATTCACATTGTTTATTGATCGAAATATGCAACTAGGCGTACTGTGCTTCTACAATAATTTTAATTATAAAGAAAAAACCATGTTGGGTGTTGATATGAACAGAAATGTGTCGCATTGATGTGGTAGCTGTCTGAAAGCTGCATGTCTCGGTTTTAAAGATCACAATCAATGCAAATGATTCAAAGTTTTACGGCTTGAAATATAATCATATTTAATTTTGTTACTCTTACCAACTTATTATTATTTTTAATCACTCTATGTATTACCGTGGACCCTGTTATGCATTATGTACTTTCATTTTTTGCTGTTCCATTCTCATACGTAATATTTTTCCATCAATGCCTGGGTATTACTACTAAAACTGCTATTCCTATGGCCATTAGATGCTAAGGCACCAACTCATATACTTTACCTGTAACCATATTAAATTTGACACATTACCTGTTCCCATAATGGGCTATCAATGATGTGCTTCACATGACCTTAATGTAGGCTTGATGGGCGCATTCTATAGTGAATACTTTACCATCCAACTTACCAAACCAGTTTTCCAATCGAATTGCATGCGAGTCTTGATGGATTACATTGAATCGATTTATCTTGTTCTTGATTAGAGGCTTAAGTCTTATCTTCTTCTGAATCTCCAATTGTCATCAGAGCTGTAAAATGAAATTTTATATGCCCTTTTTAAGTGGATCTGAACTTTTTCTAGAGATATTGACTTCTGGCAGTTGTTTGGATATCAGAAAATCTAATGGTGTGCTTGTAGGCATGTCATGTTCAGTCCATAAATGGTGTGGGGTATATCTACCTGTTAACGTTATTCTACTGTTAATTTGGTAGTTCTATTGAATGCTCACACATGCAAAGTTAAAGAAATATTTTCAGAGTCATATTTATATGTAAAGAATTATATCTTAGAATTATAGTTTATGTCTGGTTTTGATGATTATGTACCTTTTTCTTCAACTAATACTGCATTTGTGGATTGCTCTTGCAGTCTACTTCTTTTGTCCTTTAGTGTGAACACAATAGCATACCACTGTATGAGCTCTTTGCTTAATGGGTTTGTCATATTTCCTTATTAATAGATTATGAATCAAGTTCAAGCAATTTCATTGCATCAAAGCGTGTAGAGTTTAGATGATATTTTATCTCTGAAATTGATTTGAAAAGAGTAGAGTTCTGTTATACCAACTTTTTGGAACGATAATGGTGCTTAATGTTTTTGTTGTATTTCCTTATTAATAGATTATAAATCAAGTCCCATGCATTCATTGCATCAGATGGTGTAGGTTCAGATGTCATTTATCATTGAATTGAATAGAAAAGAGTAGCATTTTTGGGACAATAATGGTAGGAGTGTGGAGCAAATTATGTTGATTGTGGTTTTCCTTACCTATGCTTTTCTGTAATTTCAGTTTCTTACGTGGGTTGAATACTAGAATCTCTTGATTTTTATATCTTTAAGAACTAATTTCTGCAGGCTTCTGATTTTTAGCCCTGGTGCTCTCTGACTAGTATTTGTTGAGCTGATCAAATGCCGAGATCAAGGTCAGAGAACCATCATACCTATGCTTCTGCAGGCTACTAAATTCATATTGCTAATGCTTTAACATGCTTTTGATTGCTTCATATCTAGAGCTGCATTCTGTGCATCTCACCTATATTTATGCAGGCTACTAAATTCATATTGCTAATGCTTTTGATTACTTCACTTCTAGAGCTGCATCCTATGCGTCTCACCATGCAAGGCAACTAAATATGCTGTAGCAATTATGTTGACTTCCTTCTATAACTCTTTTCTTCCTTTGCTTATATTATTTTAACTTTTGATTTTTGTATTGATAATTTATCAGATTTTCATAGCATGATTTCATTGATTTCTATTATTGGGCTTGTGCATAGGGGAGTACAAAAATTCCTTGAATTTAACGCACTGTTCTTACTCCAAAATTTTGTTTTTGCTTCATCAGTCCTTGCCTTGCCTATTCCTATTCATTTTATCCATATGTTTCTGGTTCTATAACTTGTTGTTTAAGCCTTATTATGGTGTTTCTTAACAACATTGGATCTTAGAAACAAGTGGAATTTTCTAGGAAACCCAAACTTGTTCGACTCTATGATCAGGGTTTTGTGAATTCACACACCCTTTTGTTTTTCAATTTCTTTCTTTGCGTCAATGCGTTCTTTGAATTTGAACTCTTCATTCTTTACTTGATTGAATCTCTTCATTCCATATTCAATTCATAATTCCAAACAAAAAGGGATGGCTCTTATCTATTCTTATTGGAATTTCTATAAAAATTCTCATTAGTAATTTTTCATTATTAGTAGGTAAGATAAGATATATCTTTTATTTCCTATATAATGATTTAATACATAATATGTTATAAGCATGTTTTTCCTTGATGTAGACCACTATTTGTATCTTAGATTCGTTATTCTCATACTTGAATCATTTTATGAAACATCCATAATGGAAAATTGACTTGTGTCTGTTGTACATATTTAGGATTTAAATTTTCAATTTGAATGTAATTTGTTTAGGTAATATTCCATAATTTTAGCTTCATCCCCCTCCAAAACAAACCTCCTTCTTTATGATACCTTAAATCTTTTTTATTATTTTCCCATAGAGTACACAAATCTATTTTTTGACTGTTGATGTGTATATTAAGTTTAGTAAGTAAATGGTCAAAGCTCAGTTTATTCAACATCTCTATAGGGTAAAGAAGATTAAGAAAATGATTAAAAAGAACTTCTGTTATTAACTTAACTAACAACAAATAATTCAACAATGGATAATAATGAGAATCAAAGGGCTTTTTTTTTCAAGAAAAAGACATGCAATTGATGGTAAGGGAAATAATGTGAAACACCCTTTTATGACTATTAATTCTTTTGATGTTAGAAGTCTTTTCTTCAGTTCTTATAAATTGAACAAGTTAATATTATGTCTGATGATTGTTTTGGTATTATTTTTTTGTTGGAGTTAAAGAAATTCCTTTTATTCAATTTATCAACAAGGGGTTTATATATATTCTCCAAATTGTTAACCTTTGCTCTTTATCTTTTGCATCCAAATAATACCCGTAATTCTGGAAGTTGGTATGAACTGTAAACAACATTACTCTTTGAGGTAGTATAGCTATTTTTGGAATGATCACAGCAGCTCCTTTATGTAAGTCAATTTATTGATCATTCAAACTGGAACCCAAATTTACTCATTCAAAGAGGCCCCAAAAAGAATTCTTTGGATAAAATACTTGATGGGAAATATGATTGGTCTTATAATCACAGTTACACAGATGCTTTTTATGAGGAAGACAAAAATTAGCAACATTAACTCATTTTTTAAAGAGGAGAGGGCTTGATGGAATTATAAACGAGGTAGGTATGATAAGTCTCTTCTAAGAGAGGGTATAAAACATCTAGGGGAGGGCATATTTTTCTTATTTCTTACTGGATATATTTTTTGCCTTAATTCTTTTGAATTTTTTCAATTTAATTAATAAACTAATTATATAGGTTCTTTTGTTATTAGCAAAATTCTAATGATTATAGAACTAATATTAGGATTTTTTTAATGTGTTGAATAGGGACAATTCTTTTATCGTTTTCAAAGTAGATGATGTGTAAAAGTGATTCTTTTACATTTTATCACTTGGATATGTCATCTCCTTTCTTTCAACATTTTCAAATTCGCAATCGCACTTTGTAACTGTTGTTTGATGATCCACTAGGTATCAGTATTAGTGTCTGGTAGTAAATCATTTAATTATGGTTGTCAATAATTGAATGATGATTGTTTTTCCTTTTACAACTTTGATGATGATTAGGGGTTCAGAAGTGCCTCAACGGCAGTCTCTTCGGGGCCCACATCCACTTAGGACATCTAGCTCAGATTCAGACCCATCTAATCATCGACCAATTACTGATAGGAGCCCCAAGCTAGGAGATCGCCGGTCCCCACGAGGTCCCCAGCCAGATGCACTGAATCAAAAGAAACTTGGTTCTCGCATTGCAGATTTAGAGTCTCAACTTGGACAAGCTCAAGAAGAGCTAAAGATTTTGAAGGATCAATTGGCTTCTGCAGAAGCTGCAAAGAAAGAAGCTCAACAAGAATTGGAGAAGAAAACCGAAAGACCTGCTGTTCCAGAGCCTAGGAAAGTCCAAGAGAAGCACTCTCCAACCGAAGCTCACCATTCCCAAGAAGTAAACAGCAAATCTGCTGGCTGCCAACAGGAAACTGATGTCTTTGAAGTTCCAGTAGAAAAAAGAACTCTTGATCCAGATATTGAACCTGATCACCTGATTGATCATGTGAAAGTTGGAAGCAACTCAATTGATATTTCAACTGCACAGCCAGTAGTTTCCAAGTCAGAATTGCCATCTCTAGACTTCACTTTGAAGGATGATGAAATCCATAAGCTAAAGACCAAGTTAGAAGATAAAGAGAAGGAACTTGAGCTCTTTGGCAAAGAAAATGAAAACTTGAAGAATCAACTGAATGAAGCAACTTCGAATATCTCTACTGCTAAAGCCAAGGGGGAGGAAATATCCTCCAGAATGAGCCAACTTAATTTAGAGCTGGAAGAAAGTAAAGAAAGTGTAGCTCAGTTAAAGGAGAAGCTGGAAGCTGTTGAAGGAGCCAAGGAAGTGTTCGAAGCAGAGATGAAGAAGATGAGGGTGCAGACAGAGCAGTGGAGAAAAGCCGCAGATGCTGCAGCAGCGGTTCTTGCTGGCAGTGCTGAGATGAATGGGAGGATTTCTGAGAGGTGTGTTTCAATGGATAAGCACATTGGTGGCATATTCCAACCGTCAACTGGTGGTTACACTGGTTTTGTAGGATCACCTGGGATGGCTGATGACTTGGATGATGGATTTGGAAGCGGAAAGCACAGGGGCTCTGGTATTAAAAGGTTTGGTGACCTATGGAAAAAGAAGAGTCAGAAATAATAGTGTTAACCACGTTGAAGTCCACTGTTTACTTTTGATGTTAGGCCAATGGTTTCTTACCATTTCGCACTTTCTCATCATGTAGCGCTAAGCTATCTTAAGCTTTGTAAGGATGAACCTTTTAAGTACATTGTTACTAAGTTGTGGCCAGGGATTGGGAAACACTTGTCTGATCGGTAAAACGAACGCTCCTTCCTGGCCATGCCCAAGTACAATTATGTATTGGATCTTACTGTTTCTTATTCTGCTGATGCAAATGCGGTGTATTGATCAATTACACTAATGATAACCATGCATCATGCAGCAATGTTACTAGTTATATAATCAGTTTTGTTGTATGGTAGTACATATTATAGCATTGATCGAAACTAATTGAGAACATTCAAAAAAATTGTGCGATCAGATATTATATCCTTGTACTAATTTGCTGTAATGTTGATCTGAAGTGGTGTAACATTGAGAAGTTGTGGATTTGGAAGTATTACAGAGCGTAAGGTCCTGCTGTTGAAAAAGGTTGAAGGAAGGCGATGAGCTAATTTCAGCCGAAAAGGTTAAATAATCGAAATCTGAAATACAGAAGTGCATTAGAAGAAGACAACGATTTTGGTTGAAGGAGGGGGATTTACACACCTGGAGTTAAGTCAATATTTGATTTTTTATTGCAATGGTGGATCCTATGAATCGAGGTATACATATACATGCATATAGTTGTTCAGTTGTATTAAAACAGGAACCATGAATGATAGAATGACAGCCATATTTATATCCCAAGGAGATGTCTAATTTAGGTAGTTATTATTAATAGGAAATAGGCAGTACTGTGAGATGTTAATCCACAGTATTCTAACATCCTCTTTCAAATTCAAGGTAGTAAGGAGACAAATTTGAGTTTAGAAAGAAGGTGGAGGAAATATGATGTGGGATGGGACTTTGCAAAAGGATTAGTAAGTGAAATGAGTTTTGCTTTACATGATATCGATTGAAGTACCAATCAATTTCAACGGTATAAAAAATTTGAATGGTGTCGCGATCTTTATAATAAAAATCAAAGCGGCGAAATAGTCCTATATCAATGAAGAGCTACTGAAGGTCATGGCATTATATTTTACTTTAATATTAGCGTTAGAGCCTATGTGCTATATTAGGCAACAAATTTCACCAAGAAAGAAGTATTGATCAGTAAGGTTTACAGCCTTATATATACTGGGAATGACTATCACAAAAACTATTGGACCAAATATAACATGGATGAAGTCAGGACATGTAATAGTGAGGCATACTGTCAATGGTAGTGAGTATCATCTAGAGGAATACTATCAATAGCCATGAGATGAGTATTGGGTTCAATAACATTCTTACTATTGTAAGCCAACGTAAGTAATAAGGTTAAAGGCATACTTGACTTATGAAATATGATAGCTAGGACCCATAATAGGATACCTTAACATTCACGAAATAGATGAGAGGCCTCTGGTCCTTCATCTCAAAATGAGTGTTGAAGGATTCTTTAAGAGAAATAATCTTAGATAGACCATTATTTGTAATAATGGTGATGCTGTCGCCTGCAACGAAATATAAAAGAAATCACTTCTATTAAAACAAATTAATGTAGTAGCGGCAAGCGGATATCGTTCCCACGAGGAATCTTTATGTCGGACCTCGCTCCCGAAGCTCGACGGTCCCGGGAAATGAACCCCACTGAGACCCATTCCCGAGTCCTGAGCCTGACTGACAATTGTTAGATGAATACTACTGTCTAAACTTAACCCAAAATTTCTTTGAAGCAACCCAAAATAAAGAAGAAACCACTTGAACTCCTGCTGGTGCTCGGTGGTGCTCACTGGCCGAGAAGGTGGCCGAGCACCTTCTAGTGCTTGCTGACCGAGCTGGCGCTCGCTGGCCGAGAACCTGCCTGGTGCTCGCTGGTCGAGCTTCTGCTCGCTGGCCAAGACCTAACTAACTAAAACAAAATTTCAATTAAACACAAAAACAGCTCCTGATCCCTGTCGAGCGTCTGAGGCTCGGTGGCCGAGCACCGGCCTGGTACCCGCTGGCCGAACTGACGCGAGCACCTGCTCACTGGCCGAGCTGGTGCTTGCTGCCGAGCGTCTGGGACGCTCGCGTACCGAGCTAGCACTCGCATGCCGAGCTCCTGAGACCTGACTAATTCGAATTGAAGCACCTGTCTGGTGCTCGCTGGCCAAGCACCTACCTAGTGCTCACTGGCCGAGCTGGCGCTCGTTGGTCGAGCACCTGCCTGGTGTTCCCTGGCCGAGTACCTGCTCGCTCGCATGTCGAGCGCCTGGCTACTCGAGTACCGAGCTAGCGCTCGCATGCCGAGCTCCTGCGATGCCCACATGCCGACCTCCTGGGTCGTTCGCCTGCCGAGCTCCTGGGACGTTCACTTGCCGAGCTCCTAGGATGCTCACGTGCCGAGCTACTGGGATGCTCGCGTGCCGAGCTAGCACTCGCACACTGAGCTCCTGAGACGGGGCTCGGGCATGTCCCCTGGCGCTCGGTATAGCTCGGACGCATCCCCCTTTAACACATCTAACTCCTACTACTGACTTCTTCCACTACTGCTAAACTGAGCACCTCAAGCCGAACATTCAGTCCGACTTACCAACACTCGACTCGCTGCTATTGCTCATCAACCTATCACAACCGAACACTCATGCATTTCAGACCATATCATGCAATCTTTGAAAGACTGTTATAAACATTGGAATATCATAGTTCAAATACATTTCATTTCCATCAAGACAAATGTTTTACAACGCTTTAGTGGGCATTTCAAGCCCTTTACAAAAATGATCAAAATACATCTTGCTAAAACAACTGATTTTCTTAAAATGCATCTAAAGCATTGTACAAAATCCACTTGAAAATACAAAAATGCTAAATCTTGGAGTATGCCTTTATGCTCATTCCT
>JANZLX010000004.1:19566403-19577335 GCA_025531955.1 Erythroxylum orinocense | reverse complement strand
TTCTCAATTTTCAACTTCCATTTCAAATCAACTCATTCTCTTAACTCTCATAACTCATACAAATCGACTCAAATATTGAAGTCATCAAAACTAAACAATTCTTTTCTCATAAATTTTTCTTAAATTCATCAGTTTTCTTAAATTCATAAATTTTCTCACTAATTTCTTTCCCATTTAAATTCATTTTAATATTTCTAATTTTCACCAAAAGTTCGGGGTCTAACAGTTAACTATCAAAGGCATAACTCCATTAAAGATTTTGTCTATTTATAGTTAAATTTGAACATTTTGAAACATTAAAATTCATTTTGAACACTTTAAAACATTAAAGTCAAATATATAATTTAATGCGAATGTTAAGTTTGAAAATACAATGTTTCATCACAACCATATAATATAAAAGTATTATTTTTAGGGTTTTAAGTAAGCTTAGGAAAAGGGTTTGAGCTTGCTTTATTGCGTCTGAAGTCAATATGTTCAACCTGAGTTACCCAAGCTTTAGATTATACTTGGCTTATTTTTAATTTATGGGCTTTGTTCTGAGCTTGAGCTTGACTTAAAGCCCGATCTTATCCATTATGAATAAAATGACATCTTTCTATTTATGTAACAAAACAAGTTACTTTGTAACTAAGTGAATCAAAATAAAGCTCTCTTGCCTCATTGCATTTCATCTCTCTTGCTTGTTGCTTCTTGCTCTATTGTCCCTCCTTGTTCGTTACCTTCCCTTCATTACTTCATCTAATAGGTCAAAATCTAGAGAAAAGTCAAAGGGTGCCATGACATATTGTGATTTGGCATTTGTTAGCTTAGAGGAAATTTAAATTGTCACATTGAGGGTCTTTATATTTTTATGAACACCCATTTGACATAATCTTTAGCTTTAATTTGTTTGTTCTTTTTTTTAAGTCTTAGGTTTAGATTAATTTTGGCGTGTTAACTACTATTAAGTTAGTTGAATCAATTGATCTATCATAGGGCTTGAATCAATTACTTCAATGTTACATGTTTGATTGATCTCAAGAAATTGATTTAATGCTCAGTTAGTTCCTCTTTTTCTATTCATATTTGGTGGGAACATGAACAATTTTTGTGGTCATTCATGTGTATATTCTGTCATTCAATCAGACTTCCACCTCTTCAATAAAGAATTCATATTTAATAGCTACTCTTATCCCTCACCAAAACAATAATCATATTTTGTGCATTATAAGTGCTTCTTATTGCTATTTATGGTATTTTTTAGAAGTTTGTATTTACATCAATTATAAAGATTGCAACAACCCAAATGAGGACCTTTTGATCCCAAAAAATAAGTGTTTTGTGGACCTGATTAATAGGGTTTCATTTACTTACTTGAAGTATCTACTTATGTTACATTATTTGTTAATTTTGTGTCATTTACCTTATCAAGTTGTGGTTTTATGTTGTTAAGTGGTTATATAGGTTGACGAGCTTATTTAATTGATCATATCTTATTTTTTTCATAACATGTCAGTTTTTACATGGTATATTATTTGTTTTCATTATTTTATTAATGTAAAATCCTTGTTATGAAGAATATGAAATTGGGAACTACTTGTTTGATATGTAATTTTCATTCAAAAGTTGGTTTCTTTATTAAAACTCATTTTGGTTTTTGAATTCAACATGTTAATTGACATCTCACTTCTCATATGTTATTGCTTGAATAACTATTATCAATATGTGCATGCTATCCCGCATTTTGGTTACTATAAACATTATTTGTTTAAAAATCATGGTTATTTCATCATTTATCTTACTTATGATATATTATAGTTTTGTATCATTAGACGAAAAAAAAGAAACAGTGTGTTCTTATGTGTTTGTCTTGCTTTATCCACCTATATAATTCTTTATGGTCCTAAGATCTCATATTTGACTAAGATTAAGCTTATTGGTAGTTTGATTACATTTTATTTTATCTAGGTCAAGTTTATAAGTTGATTTCCTTTTCACTTTTTTTGGATGTTGTCTTTAGTGTGAGGTATTATATTAAGTCATTTGTTTTGGTAGTTGTTTAAAGGTACTCATATGATATTGATCATATGAGATTCAGATCATGTGGGAGAATTTCATCCATATAAAATTTGGCATAACATTGTTTATATGTGAGTTTTCATTTTTTGTTCTTTAGCTTGAATTGGTTTAATGATTATCTTGTTTATAATTGTTTCAAATGGATGAACATAATTCTTCAACAACATAAGGCAATACAATAAAATGTTCCAATATTATAAGTAGCAATATACCAAGTGAAGAAGTACTTTACATTAAACGAACTGATTCATTGAAGATAAGAAGTGATGTTTGGAATCAATTCATTAAGCGTATAAATGTGAGAGACCAAAAACAAAAGTGAAAAGAAGAGAAGCAAGTGTGAAGGTCAGCCAAGGAGAGAGGAAGAAGAGGGCTTCCATTGTTGGTGGGTTTTGATGGAGATTTAAAGAGATCTTGATCAAGTAAAGGTGTTCAATAGATACCCAAAAGATTGGAGGAAAAAGTGGTAAGTTTTCTTAGTTTAATTTCCTAATTTTTATGGGTTTTTAGTATGGGATGGATGTGTTTAATATCAATAGTGCCGTGGTGTTATTTTGGTGTTTCTTTGAATGGAATTGGTTGAATATGACAAGAGAATAACGTGTAGTAGAATTCTGTCATAGGTTTGTTAGAACTAGTTTCATTTTTTTGGCCATAAATTGGCCCACAAACCTCCAAATTGGGTGATTCCAACTGGAAATGAAACCTAATACATATTACTAAAAATTCCTAGGAGAGACCCTAGCCTAATTCTTGCTTAATCATGTTGGAATTTGAGATTGAAAATGGTGATCTGATGCTACCCTTGTGTTGGAGCAGCTTGTGATGTTTGGTGCATGTTTCTTGATTTATAACTTCAAATGACCTTATTTTTGATGATATGGAAACTAAACATATCGGGAAACAAATGTCTAGAAGACCTTAAAATCTACTGTGAACGTCTACTACATGAAAATTCAGGAACAAATGGAGGTATGAATTCTAGACAGGGGTCATAACCTTGACTCATCATATGTGATAGTGATATGGTGAATTAAATTAGATGAGATGGTGTTTTGAAGAAATTGGTAAAAAAAAAAAATGGTATTCATGTGACTTTTAAAGTTATATTTAAAAGGGGAGAATAATAGGTTAGCTTACGGAAGTAAGAGAAAATATGATTAGTGTACGTGTTATGAGATCAAATACGAATCTCAAATTCGGTTAAACCGAATTTATAGTTTTAATGTATTATTTCTGAATTTGGAAAGAAATGCCTAAGCGAAATGCATTTTGTGTAGGTAAAGGAGAGGCACCAAACACGTGAGTGTGCTTGGCGATAAGTTTACAAAACAGTGAGTGTTCTTTGAATTTATTTTATAAAAATGATTTCTATTCTATTGTGAAGTGAATATTGATTATGAGTTTTAGGTGAATATTGCCAGTATAAGTTTATGTTTTAGCAATATATGAATTGAAGTAAGAAAGTTAAATCTTATATGGTTTGAGTTTACATAGAGTTAATGTTATTGGTTAATAAAAAGGAAATGGTTTCTAGCCTATAGTACACCGATAGGTTTTATACATGTTATTATACTGGTGTATAATGGTTAACCTAGTACAGGTAAGTGATGTAGAACTAGCTTCGTAACTAGTGACTAACCAATTACGGGTAAGCGATCCAAAACCAGCTCTGTAACTACTAATGTATAGCAATTATCCTAGTGTTGGTAAGCGATGTAGAATCAACTCCGTGACTAGTAGTTAACTAGTCGCGGGTAAGCGATGCAGAACCAACTTCGTGACTTTATGCTTGAGGCTACCATATGGCAAAGAAGTTAGTAATAGGCTATGTAGTGTAAGAAATTCATGAAAATTTTAATGCCGCTACTATTTATTTGCAAAGCGATATGAGAAACTTGGTTTAGGGAAGTATATATGTTTCATATTAGTATTGAATTATACGAACTGAGATGAATTTGTTTGAGGGAGGTTTAAATTGTTAATTATGATTTGAATAGAAATCTAGTACTCACTGAGCTTGTCTAGCTCACACTCTCTTTTCTATTTTTAAATGAAACCTCCCAAGTGCATGCTCAGGGGCTTCAATAGTAGGGACTCTACCTCATGAATAGTCAACTTCATCACGTACAGGGACTCTACCTCATGAATAGTCAACTTCATCACGTGCTGCTGTGTAGGCATTTTTACCTTATAAATGTTTTTGGGAACATTTGCATTTTCATGAATATGTTTTGGACCGTATTTTATGTAAAGAACGCATGTAAATAAATGTTTTAAAGTTAAATGTATGAATTTATCTGAGCTTTTTTAAAGATTATTAGAGTGATTATTGAGATTGCTTGTGAATGGACTTAAAGTCCAAAATTTGTTGTGGGGATTTTGAGATGATTATAGAAATGTTTTTAAACTTTTACAGAGACTTGAAAATTTTGGGAAGGTCAAAATACAATCATTGTGTTGTCGAAATTAAAAAAAACTCCACTACTTATGTCTTTTAATGTTAGGATAAGGCTTTTAGGTAGAAAGGGCAATAGGCTTAGCTCCACAGGAGCCTTCCAACTAGATCAGATATCAATCGTAGGGTGTTGGGCAGGCCACCTAGTCATTTCAGGATAGGAGCCTGTTATGGCTTTTGAGTGAAAAGAAACATCATAGAAACCAAAGGAAAATTAGCCCAATAAATTGAGATAGCTATTATACTCCTTGAATTAGAATTTTCTCATCTTCCAAAATTTGATGGTTTTATCAAATCCAAGCTCCTTAGAATTTTAATTGATTTATGTTAGCTTACATGAAAATAAAATGAATGAAGACCTTAGAGAATTGATGGCCACATAAAAATATGAGTTATTAGCTTTGAGTATCAATCTTGCATAAAGATATCGAGGTATTAAGATCTTATATGCATGTATATGATTGAAAATGTGTGACCTAATGCAAGATAAACCCTGTTGTGAAATCATTTCCCTTTTTAGATATTAATTGTCTAACCACTATCATGTTCAAATTACAGTTACCTTTTAAGATAACTTTATAGGTAGGAACCCCATTGCCTAAACTTTTTCCTTTTACTAGAGATGGATCCTACTGCCAAAAGTACAAATTCTTATCTTATTTTTGCTCCTCTTATCTCGCAAGTGATTATTATCCTTTTCGAGCTACTATAAGTTACAAACACTAGATCTTACTCCTAAATTTCTGTTAGGTAAACTAGAAGAGCTAAACCAAAAATCACTTACAACTCTAACCACTACTAACTTAATGCCACACCAATTACTCCTATCATGTCATAAGCATCAAGCATTTACAACATTCAAGTGTCAATCCCACCTAGTGAAGCTTCCAATTCCCATTCATTCCCACTCAGATGTTCTTAGAAATATGTTATAGGGTATAATGGTTAGAATGACAAACTGAATTTAAACTTATTGAAGGTTAAGGAAAAGCACTAGTAGTCTCCCTTCCTCTAGAAGTGCTAAAAGCAAGAGATTTAAAATAGAACCATCCTTTGTTGGTTATTTCTAGAGGAAAAGGCTTCGTTTACCCCAAGTAATAAATAGAGTGAAGCCAATTAAACAAGGATCTGATTGGAGAAAATGTTTATAAATTGGGAGGATTATTTCATTTTCAGATTTGATATTGAATGTAACATACTCAAAATCTTGGAAATGAGACCTTGACACATCTAATAGAAGCCCCTTTTACTTTAAAATGGAGATTAGGAATGAGCTTAGATAAAAGCATTATGAACAGTTTGCTTATATGGATTAACTTCTATAATATTTTACTTGAGCATTGGTCAACCATTGGTTTAAGCTACCTAGAAAGCTCTATAGAAATAACAATATGTCTAGACAAAAATATAGTAGACCTAAGGAGGATTGGGTATACACGAATATGATTAGAATAAAGAGTGATCAACATTTTCTTAATACTATAAGGGTGAAAAGAATAAATGAGAAGGGTAATTGATGGAATCAGAAGCCAAACTCTCATAATAGTATAGAGAAAGGAATTTGGATTAAAACAGGTAAAAAAAACTTAATCTAGCGGAGAACGTTAAAAATGAAAAGGGAAATAGTAGTGACAATATTCAGAACTCTTTATAAGATGTTGCAATAAGAGGCCTTGGGAAGAAGTTAGACAACAAAGAGATAAGAAATCACCCCTCACAAATAGAGGATAGTTATGTGGAAATTACTAACTTCTAGGAAAGGACACTATAAGCTAATAAAGAAGCTATATCCCCAAATGAAAATTATAACATCCATAAAGGCATGCAAGAGAAATTGCAAAAGTTGATCAAGCCTTCAGCTAAAAATCATCAAAATGATTAAGAGGAGGACGGGTCAACAAGTGAGAGCCTAGATGGTCTTTTCCCTTTCTCTAATGTTGAAGATGATAATAAAGGAGTATCTATCAACAATTTGAGTGCTAAAACTTGGAGGAAAAGTTAGGCGTAAAGGGTCCCATACCTTTATCTCTTCTCAATGGTTATTGTATGGAATGTAAAGGGTATAAATTTCTCAAGAAAATAGAAAAAAGATTATTTGTTGCTAAAGAAACCTCAAATGGTTGGTCTTTTAAAAACCAAAATGAAGGAGAGGAAGATAAAACATTACTCATGGATGTCTAATAAGGACTAAGAGATAATTACAAACCATCAAGAACACCTCAATACGAGAATCTTGTTAGCATTTAGTTTAAAAAAGTTCAAAAAGTAGCATTCCTTAATCACTAATCAAATGATTCATCTAGTGGTAAGCTTTAACTTATGAACTAGTAATATTATAACTGAATTTATTTATAGAGCAAATCATGAGTTCTTGAGAGCCTAAATTTAGAGTAACATTCAAAGTCCCAGTAGCTCTATTAATTACCCTTAGATTATATTAAGTGAGTTCAATAGTATCTTGATGGCACAAGACGCTGACAAGGATAAAATAACTTTCAAAGTAAAGAATGATGATATGAAAAACTACATCAATATTGCTAATCTTTTTAACCTATGGTATGAAGGAGCATATTTTTCTTAGAATAATAAACAAATACGAAGATGGTTTATAGGGGAAAAATTAGATAGGATAGTTAATCCCTATTGGCTATTAACTTTCAATAAAAGCATGTCCCTTTTTAGTTTACCTATATACTTAACTGATACCCTTATTGAAGTTACTATGGAACTGGAGAAAAAAAATATAACTCATTTTAGGTTTAACAACCTACTAGTGAATATAGAAGGGTTTAAAGAGGCTATCGAGTAAGCTATGAGTATAGAAGTAAATTGAATGCACCAAGAAGCTCAAAGTAGTAAAAGAAGAGCTTAAGAAGTTATGTCTATAAAAGGTTAGAAATACATACTCATACATTAATTTGGAAAGGGAGGAATTGATCTTAGATCAGAGTAAATTAAACCTCATCTAGGGAAATGAAGACCTAAGGGTATGATTGGTTAGGGATTGATTAATGGAATGGAATGAAATGTAATATTATTCCATCGTCTAGGAGGAGGATTTATAATGGAATAGGATAGAAGAGGAGGATTTCATATGACATCTCATTCCATCCTAAACAGTAAAAATAAAAAACCTCTGATTTTAGGGGTTTATGATGAAATGTAAAATGATAAAAAAAACTTTACACTATATTACATTATATACCCTTAATACAAATAACATTTCACTATATTACATTATGAACCCTTCCATACATCTCAAACAACAATATTCTAACATTATATCCACTTACATTCCATTCCATTATAAACCACTCCATTCTATTCCATTATAAACTTTACGTCCAACCAAACATAGCCTAAAGCAACAGGAGAGTGAACCCTTAAATAATTATAATAATGTTCTGGACAACCATTACTCTTTAGGGAGACAAAAGTAGAGGAATTTATGGCTAAAAAATGGAGATAAAAGTACAAACTACCTTTTAATGCTTTTTAAAGTAAAAGGAACTCAAACAAGATTTATTTTTTAGAAAATTCAAGCAGGGAAAGAGTTAGAGACTAAGAACAAACTAAATAAATGACTTTTAACCCTTTTAAGAACTTACTTAGTAAAGCTAGAAATGTTAAAATGTTTAGGTGATAAAGGAAACTATTACTAATTCCATCACATAATAATAAAAGGAGGAACTAGTAAAGCATTTCAGTAATGAAAATAAATTAATTATTATTTGAGATCGATCCTTATAAGGCACTAGAGCCTAATGGATTAAATGTGTTCTTCTTTCAAAAAACTTGGAGCAAAACTATAAACATGATCTCAAAAACCATCCTAAAATTCTTTACAAGTGGAAAGAAGCTAAGGGAGATTAACTAGTCATTTGTATACCTTATCCCTAAGAAGCTTAATGCAAGCTCATTAAATAATTATAGGCCAATCTCTTATTACAATATTTTGTACAAGATAATTTCTAAATTACTTTCCAAAAGGCTAAAGGATGTACTTAAGTCAATTATCAACCTTACTTAAAGGGCATTTATCCAAGGAGATGTATAAGTGACAACCTTTTACTAGCATAAGAACTATTCAAGGATTATAAATATGAAAATGGATTGAATATTTATGTCTTAAAGATAGAATTTCATAAGGAGTTTGACTTATTAAAATGGGGATTTATCATAGACACAATGCAAGCTATTGGATTTCTAAACATCTTCATAAATTGGTTTGGCTAATATTTCTCTATTGCTTCTTATTCTATTATTGTTAATGAGGTGCCAATAAACTACTTTTAAAGAGCCAAGTGTTGGGACCCGATCTCGGAACCGAACCCTAACTGAAAAAGAAAAAAACAAAGGAACGGATAGAGAAATAAATGAACGGACGAAAACAAAAACGAAGAAGATCGGATCTTGCTCAAAACATAAAATGGATAACAAAGTGGCAGAAGAAAACGAAAGAAAAATTAGATCACAAAATTCCCAATCTGGTTGAAATTTAGAGGCTAGGTGTGGGCACGCCTAAGAAATGGAATATGGAATCTGGAGAAAATTCCAGAATTTGACTCCACTTAAAATACAATCTTCCTTCTAACAGATCTCGAAATCATGAAGCGAAAGAACCAAAAACGAAACATAATCAGAAACGGAAGGAAATCGAAAGCAAACAAATCAAAAGCGGAATAAATCGAACACATCGAACGTGGATCCGACATCCGAAGACGTGTATCTTATAAAAACTATCGCGTTAGAAACCATACGACAATCGGTCTAATTCAATCAAAACCGATATATTTTTTTTCTCATATTATTTAATTATTTTCTCTTTATTCAAACTTATACAAATTAAAACAATATAATTTTCCCATTTGGAAAATCATCAATTCCAACATCTCAATCAAAAACTTAAATCATAAAATTCGTCTTATACAATTATACAAATCCCATAGTTTATCTTTTAACCAATTCTTATTTATCTTTTTTTTTCAAAAATCGGGTAGTATAACGACTGTATTTTCAGAATCCCAAAAATCTGCAAATCTAATAAAACACACTTCTATATGTCCAAACCAATACATACACTTCATCGGACCTCCTGTCCGGAATCTCATCATAAACAAACGCAATTCTAAACCTAAAACACTTCAATAAGTCTCAATCCATAATCCATAATCAGAAGCAATCCCATTCATATTTATCTCAATTCAATATGCAAATTCATAAATCAATCTAAACCCCAAACCAATCATTTTCATATACAATCACAATTCATATCCCACAATCATACATAAACTCAATTCCATAAAAAAATTCATAATTCATATACATTATGAATTAAAGCTTACAAAAATCTTAATGGCATTCCAAGCCATATACAAAGCCAATACCAAAATCCAAAATACATAAAACACAATACAAACAAAATCGAACAGAGCCTTGATGTTCTTTCATCCGATCTCCTGCTCGCTACCTGGAGATAGGGATGAAAGGGGATGAGCTTGACAGCTCGTGGATAACATGTTTATAAATCGAAAAATAACCAAAAATCATTTCACAAAACATTTTCCATTTATAAATATTTCGCAGTAGCAAAATTTTCAAAACTTATTTCTTAAACCTTTTAACTTTTCAAATTATTGATAATAAATTTCGAAAATTTTCACGCTTGCAAACCTCAATTTCTCATTCCTCAACATTTTCAAAAGTTTTCACAAATCATAAACGATGTCATACACATGAATGCATCACATTACAAATGCAGCACAACTATAAAAAAAAATCAAAATCACATAATACATCAAACGGTTTGGGTCGGTCCAAAACAGAGCGTATTGCACATTCCCATATAGCTGTCCTGTGTAGCCGTGAACAGAACGTACTAAACCTTCCCGCATAGCGGTCCGGTGTAGCCGTGAATTTATGGGGGTCCGAAATCGGAGCTCTAGTGCCATTAGTAGGTAGACGAGCAAAGCCTGAAAAAATGAGACAAGTGCACTTGACTCTAACGTATGGGACCTAACCAAACCTACATAACACATTTTCATGCTTGAAAAATCAGATTGCCCGAAGGCACATTTCAAAATCTCAAATTTTCATATCATGTCATACTAGACACATTAACATTCACAATTGCATATAAATTCATATAGCAATTCTCCGTACATATGTCATATAGCAAACCAAATGCAATCATAATTCATCAATCCATTTCATATTCGATTCATAACAATTTATAACAAAGTATGCAACACTTTTGATAATTTATCAAAATTGTACATAAATAATAAATAAACAAATATATCAATTTTCATAAGTAGTCAATCCTTCAAGCATAAAGAATTTCAGAAATTTTTAACAATTTATCAAATCATTCGAAACAATAAATCTAACCTTTGTAACAATTTTCAAAATTT
>JANZLX010000004.1:19514980-19530775 GCA_025531955.1 Erythroxylum orinocense | reverse complement strand
AAATCTTCTTCTTTTACACAAACCCCTTTCTTTCTCTAGGATTTCTTCATCACAACAAAACCACAACCCATTTCTTTTTACTAAAGCAAGAAGAAGATGAAAACTTACCTGAAAAGCCTTGATTCATCCTCTTTCCACGAAAATTTCCTCCTTTTCCCTAGCCTTTTTCGATTTTCTTCTTGTTCTTTTATTCTCCCTCACATTTTCTCTGTTCCTCTCTAAGCTTCCACGACACTCTCCCTTTTCTCTTCTAATTTTTGCCTTTTGTTTCTCCTATTCTTCCCATTTTGCCCTTCATTAACAAGCCCTTTCCAAATTTGCCCCTCCTTTGTCTTTAATGGCTCTACACCTCCATTCAAGCTAACTTAAGCCAACTTAATCTAACTTAATCCTAACCCTTCATTCAATTCAATTTCTAGTCTTTCCCTCAATTCTAATTAATGACCCAAATCTAAAATAAATAAAAAAATTCTACCAAAAATTAAACATAAATAGCCAATTCAGAAATGTCAAAGAAATTCAGAAAATCCAAGATCCAATAGCACGGTTTGGCATCTTTAGGGAAACAACATGATTCATAGTGAAAGATTCAGACAGTAATCACAGTTTTTGTTTGAATTTTCTAGAATGCGTCAGAGAATTACCGTGAGGCGAGAAAGGAGATATGATAAGCTAAGAAAGCTATGGGTTGTGGACTTCTATGGAAATACAGACTTGATTGAAGCAAAAGGTTGGCTTAAGCAAACTGAAAGAGTGTTCGACCAAATGGGCTGTGAGGCAGATGAGAGATTTGACTATGCGGTTTCACTACTATAAGGTCTCGCATACCAGTGGTGGAAGACCGTGCCAGGTAGTACCACCAGACCTTGTAGCATGACCTTGGAAGATTTTCTGATAGCATTTTGAGAGAATTACATGCCAAAGATTTACATGGATCGGAAAATGAAAGAATTCTTAGATTTGAAGCAAGGTAAGCTTAAAATGGCAGATTATGAGATAAAGTTTAATGAGTTAATGGGGTTTGCAACCGCACTGATTCCAACTAAGCAAGATAAATATAGGCGATTTGAGGATGGGTTGAATATGGAAATTAGAACGAGGCTCGCCATCTCTAACTTGGGCAGTTTTACAAAACTTCGAGCGACCTTGATCAGAATAGAACAACTATTAAAAGATGGTTAAGTAGAGTAAAGACAAGAAGCTAAAGGTAAGAGACAGGATGAATCTCCAGCTAATTCTGATAGAAGCTTCAGATAGCACCGGAATAGATTGTCTCAATTCCAGTCTAGATCAAGACATTCTGGATCCCAAGCAAGAGGTAGATTTGTTCAGTCTGGAGGAGGCAGAGGACAGATGCCAACTAATCAGTCGCAACAATTGCTTGAATGTGAACACTATGGTAAGAGGCATGGTGGTGATTGTTGGAGGATATCGGGAGAATATTTTCGATGTGGCTCTTATAAGCATCAGATCAAGGATTGCCCTGAGTTGTTGGAATCAGAGTCTGAAGCTAGAGGAGGAACTATGACTAAGGTCTCAGTTCAGCAAAGCAGAGCCAGTAGATTTGCACAGAGAGGTAGAGATAGACGCCAGACTAAGTTAGCAGGACCCAATGTCAGGAATAAGGTGCAGAGCAATCAACGGCAATCTCAGGCTAGGGTCTATGCCATCACCAGATAGGAGGCACAGGACTCCCCAGATGTGGTAGTAGGTGTGTTGAATGTTTTTAATTTTGAAGCATATGCACTGGTAGATCCAGGATCTACCCATTCATTCATCACCCCGCATCTGGCATATAGATTGCAGTGTGAGCGAGAGATACTAAAATGTGGGTTAGTAGTGAGCACTCCAGTAGGTAGCACAATAGTGATTGGTGAAGTGTGTAAGAGGTGTATAATTTGGATTCATTAGGCAGAATTAGAAGCTGATTTGATCATATTACAGCTGAGAGAGATAGACCTCATTTTAGGCATGGACTGGCTCACTACTTATAGGGCAGTGATGAATTGTTATACTATAGAAGTAGTGCTTGAATCCCCTAATCAGCCAAGAGTGGTATTTAGAGGAGTTAGTTAGGCAGTGCCAGCCCGACTAATTTCATTCCTAAGTGCTTTGAGATTGATCCGAGGTGGATGTGAGCCTTATCTGGACCACATGGTGGACATTCGGAATGAACAAACCTTTCAGGATATTCAAGTTGTTAGAGAATTTTTGGATGTGTTTTCGGGTAAACTACCGAGATTACCCCCAGATAGGCAGATGGAGTTCACTATTGACATTGGTCTAGGTACCACTCCTATATCAATTCGTCCATATAGGATGGCACTTGTTGAACTGAAGGAACTAAAAACCTAGTTGCAGGAGTTGTTAGATAAGGGTTTCATCAGGCCTAGTGTAACACCTTAGGGAGCTCCAGTTCTATTTGTAAAGAAGAAGGATGGAATTCTGAGATTGTGCATTGATTACCAGCAGTTGAATTGGATAATAGTTACGAATAAATATCCATTGTCGAGTATTGATGATTTGTTTGCTTAGTTACAAAGAGTTCAGGTGTTCACAAGGCTACACTTGAGATCAAGATATTACCAGCTGAAGATAGCTGAGGCAGATGTTCCTAAGAGTTTATTTAGAACCAAATATGGGCACTTTGAGTTCTTGGTGATGCTGTTCGGTTTGACTAAAAATAATAAATTCCAAGATTGCAGTATAGTTGTAACCTCGGGTCGTCTCTCTAAATTGGAATCGACGAAAAAGGTTTAAAGCTAGTTTATAAGTCAAAAATGCACGTAAAGTTGATAAAAGAAGGGGGCTTTTGCAAGTTAGATCAAATTGAGTAAATTAACTTAAATAAAAGAAAATTGTATAAAAAGTATATTTTTTGGATTTTGGGGATTTTAAGGCAAAAACAAGTTTAAACTATGATCAATTGGATAAAGTCCTCTTGAAAATGAGCTTAGGCTATCCCAGTTCAAATTAAATTTTTGGAGATGAAATCCACTAAGTTTTCAAAAGATCAACCCTAAAGGACTCTTTAGGTCCAAGGAATTAATTAATGAACTCCATTATTTAAAACCTTGTTAAAAACCTTAGTGTGTGAAATGGATAAATTCATGCAAGTGGTCTATTGGATCAAACACAATCATCTATATCAAACACAACTAGGCAGATAATGAGGATTAATGCAATCACCAAAGACATATATGAGACTTCATATATTCAAGCACAAAGTTCTACATCAACCAATCCAAAACACATATCATTGTTCAACACCCGATTAAAATATAACCAAGCTAATTTAATCATATAACTGTAAACTCTGACTTATAGTTTTACAATAATATAACCAAATTTCATATAATGAATGATTACTCCCCTTTGAAGCCCGGTGAACTCAAGCCATTGCTACACCTTCAAGAGGTCGGAGCGCCTAGCCAAGCATGTCAGTCGTAGTCCTCAACATTGTCGTAACTTCGACGATATACCTAGTAAAGATGGTCCTGCGGTGTAGATGATGACTCATAGATGATGATGAAGTGGTCGACGATGGTGGATGATGGTCGCGATCGATGATGGAGTGTTCGGATCGTCTCTAGGTTTCCAAATGTGTATCGGTGTGTATATGTGTAGCCGACCTTTTTTTATGACCTAATTCGGCAAATTTATACATGATGGATACGGGCCGGGTCAATATAGTGAGTGAAATTTCCATTTAGAGTCCGGGTTTTCGTCTACACGTCGCGATGAGATAATTAATGAACGTCGCGACGTGCAGCTCTTGCTTGCTCGCCATGACGTGTTGATTTGTTCTGTTGGATTTGTCGCGACGTGCTAGAAGGCTCACAACCTGTCGACTTCTTGGCATGCTTAACTACTTTGTGTTCCTACGATTAAATCAACAATTTGCAGCATCAATTGTCCTTGGAAAAATTATAATGCAATCAACATCAATTTGTAACAATTTCACTAACAAATTGCGAATAATATGAGCTCGCTAATAGAAACTAATTTAAGCACAAAAATCTCAATTAGGAGTCAAAAAGTGCATTAACAGCTATGAAAATGCAGCCAATTAATAATATAAACTTAGGCTCAATCAGTTATCACAACATATTCCTTATATAGTCAAAATCTAGGTTAAAATGGACATGTGGCAGAGGAGTCACTAGCATAACTTGTCTCTTATCGGTGTGAGAGATCCCTCATGGCCGTGCATGTGTCTCACTACCATGAGTGGTGTCTCATGGCTGTGCGCTGTGTCTCACGCCCATACATTCCATGAATGGCCATGAGCTGCTTCATTTTTTCATTCTTTTACTTTATCCTTTCTTCTCCCCTTTTAATCTTCTTGTTTTTCTTGCTCCATGAAGACAAAAAAGTATGAACATTAAGATGATGGCTCAATGAGTATACTTTCGGTTTACTGTAACTCCTTCGCTTCTAAATTGTATCTAAAATCATATATGAGGTAAAATGGGTGTCCTAAGCATTTTAAGGCATTAGCGACTAAGTGTAATGGATTAAATGTATCAAAAATTAAGCACATATCAAGTTCCACTTGATTCTGTCAAAAGTCAAAAGATGTTTTCTAATAGCCATCCATATAAAAAAAGATGCCTCGAGTACATAACCTTTAAACCATAATAGTTTTATCTAAGTAACATCTTCAATAGGAGGATTAAGAAAAAAGTACATGTTATTGAACCTTCCTGAGTTGTGACTTAGTCAAATGATAGATTCCTCTTGAATAAAGTTAGGCCTATAGTTTAGAGCTACATTAAGAATAATCCTTATGCTCATAATAGTACATGACTTGTATTATAATCAACTTAACTTTAAAACTTGTAGGGATCACAAATTTCAATGAGGAGAAAGCTAGAAACAAGTAGAGAGGCCATAAATTAGATGAGTTTTCATATCAGAAGCTAATGGTTTCTCCATTACTAGTATGAAATTTAGTTTTTTAAACTAGTAACTCTCTAAGCTTTAACACTTATTTAAAGGTCCAAGGGAGGTTTAGCTTTTATATTCCAAATTCTATTTCCCTTTAAGCATTCCTCATTTAAAGGTCCAAGGTTTTAGGATCATTTAATAATCTCCATATTCTTTCTTTTGGCCACAAGTATCTTGTTAGTGGTTTGAATTCATTTTTATCCCTAACTTGCCTTAGCCTTTAGGAAGAAAAACATCTTTTTAACTTATTTTAGCTTCTCCTTTTTGAAAATTTATACCACTACATAAAAATCCCTAAAAATCTTTTAAATAAACTTAATAAGATTAATAGGTAAGAATATATGAGAGCTCCAATAGATATGCATGTTATTAAGAATAGAAGATATAAGCTGACCCATACATACATATGAGAGGACATTATCTTCCAACTATTGATCATCATCAATATAGAGCAAAATAGAGGCACATTCAATATACTTTAAATATTAAATATTTAATTAAGTAATTTTATTTGAAGCCTTAGGTAAAACTACAAACACTTAGGCATTCAGCCATAGTAATTTTCTTTATTTAACCTACTTTTATTCACTTCAGATCAAGTTTATATTCTTTAAAAAACTTCTAGATTTTCAAACAGTTTGTTAAGACCTAGGTAACTACATAGTAGGTCTCATAAGGTTCCTAACACCTTCCTTATTTTGCTATTTAACCCCAAACTTATTTTTGGTTAGGTCCTTTCCTTTTAATTTTTTATTTTACCTTAATAAGATAAAGTGGTGACCTTATTTAATATTCTGTCTCATCTCTATTTAAGATGTATAAAAATGTCAATGATATAATTGAATTTTAAAAGTTATAGATGAATTATTCAATCTAAATATTATAGGTTTATTTCATTTTGTTAATTTCTCCTTTTCTGGGTGAACTAGTATCATACGTAAAGTAACCATAATTTTTAGAAGAAGAAGTCATTTAATTAATAAGAATTAAAATGGAATATTATTTTTAAATAGTGTTTGATTTATTAAAGCATTAATAAATATTTAGTTAATCATTTTAAAAATAAATGTATTCATTTTGTAGCAAACGGTAATGCCTTAATTCCATATTGGCCAAACAAAACCTTTAATTTGTATTAAAGAAAACCACAAGCCTACGAGTAGATAGATAGAAGTTGATTTGTGGTTTTCCCTATAGACTTATTTAGGCTTTCAACTCTTCTCTCTTTTTTGATATGGGATTGTGTTAGCCACCTCCTATATATGATGTCACAATTTATGCTCCATGAACTTTTGATGCCCTTATTAAACCCTAATTTACAATCCAAAATCTCGTGTCCTTTTCTAATGTGGAACCGAACTAAAATCCACCCATTGCTTTTAACCTTATTGTTGGCACCACTCTTCATCTTCATTACTGTGATCCAACATTATACTGATAGAGGTTTTCTTTGACACCATTATTAATGCCCCAAGTTCATATTGATCCAATAATAACTTTAATGGCTTCCGAGAATCATAGGCCTAAAAGTAATTAGTTAAAAGTTGATTAGTAGTCTTTTTTATAAGCTTATAAAGGCTTTTAGCTCTCCCTTTTCTAATATAAGATTGTGATTTAATCTCTCATGTCAAATATCACAGGAGTTCTTAAGAAAATCAATTTTTAATAGTGTTCATTCATTTAGAAAATGTGGTTAGACGAAGTATAAGGGGAGCAATTAGGCATAAATTGATACTTAGCCCTCAAAATATAATTAATGCAAGTCCCTTATTTAAATTTATTACTAGAATGTAGTGAAGTGCATGAAAAATGAAAATATTTTTTATTATTTTACTATGTTTCTACCCAAATTTTCTTGATTTAATTGATTGTATATCTATTTTTAAATAAATGTGCAAGAAGTTGCTTGAAGAATGTTATAACTAAGTCTAAAGGAGATTTTAAGGAAAAAGGAGAAACATCACTTTTGGTTGCACACATCCTAGCAGCTAATCCAAATTCCTTGTCAATAACTTTGAAAGTGATAGACGATATGATACTAATATATATGACATTACATATATTTTCTTAATTATTTGGCTAAATTTTGATGTTAAATTTCCTTATTTGTCTTCTTATTTTATTTCTTTTCAAGTAATTGTAACAAATTAACCTTAGGATGAGATTATTCAAGAATTTGGGGCTATTTCAAGAAAAAAGATCAAAAAATACAATTCTTAAAGGAACACATTTTAGCCTATAGTAGTGTGCTAGCCTGTATCCCTTATAGATCTAGCATAATAAGAGAAACAACCTAGAAAATAACTTGAAAAGACACCATAAGGTGATGATGAATATACGTAAAGTAGTAAGGTTTGGGCCATAATTATGCTAAAAGCCATCTATTATTTCCAATGAGAACATGGAGATGAATAGAAGCACAATCATGCCAAAGATTTTGTAATAATTTAAAGGGAATATAAAGATATATGTCCTAAGTATGATCATGGCCTAGATTATGTCCAAGGGTGTGAGAACATACAAAAAATCACGAAAATCATTATTTTTGGTAGACTTTTTAAACTTTGCACTTTGGAAGATTAGGGTTAGCCATCGAATGGTTCAAGAATCATACAGAATCAATTAGAAGGTTGTTTTCATTAAGGCTATGTTTGGTTGGACGTAAGGTTTTTAATAGAATGGAATATAATAGAAAGGTTTATAATGGAACTCTTTTGAGGAAGAAGCTCTTTTATGGAGGGGAGGACTTGTAACGTCGGACATTCTGAGCCCTTTGGTGATTGTTTTATATTTGGAGATAATACTATATATTGATATATATATCGCTGTATATAAGTTCAAAGATGTAATTAAATCTTTTTAGGTGTATATGCCAATGATTTATATTGTTATATGCCCTTACATGAACTTAGAGTTCATCGGTATGAGTAAAATTGAGTGAGTAAAACTGAGTCTATTGAATGAATATGACTATGGAGGCTAAGTTAAATGTGTTCGAATGCCTTAGAGGTGATTAGACATGATTTATAAACTTATTAGACAATTAGAAAGCTTAATTGAAAAATTACGTTTATGCCTTTTAACTTTTAACAATTTGCAAATAAGCCCATTTTAATTGTCACGACTCGGTACCACATCAGGCCCATAACAACCGCCGCATAACTGGGCTAAGGACAATCACAGTATCCTTAGTTCGACTATGCAAGGCTAACTAAACCTCTCTTTTGTTTTTGGGAAAATTTTTTATGCAGCACAACGGCTGTATTTTTAAAATTCCCAAAACCTGCAAACCATTTCAGACACACTTCTATATTCACATCCGACCATAACTTCAGGACTTAAAGTCCACTTGAGGCAATCACAACTCAAGGCAATGTCAACGATGGTATCAAAAGTTCGTACATAAAATCGTTTATAAAACAAAAGGCAATCAAAAGTGAACTTATAAAATCATAAAGCGTATCTACATAAACACGAATCATGAGCCACTAGACAACAAAACTACAAAATAGTAAACTACTCATGTGCGGTAATACCCAGAAAATGTCAAAAGATCGCACAGCCCACTCAGAGCTTCAAACTCACTAAATTGACATGCATGGTTGGAAAGCAAAGGGGGTGAGTACACTAGGTACTTGGTGAGTAGGAAAAACATATATCACAAATAGAATTTGATTCATATCAAGAGAGTATAGATAACCTATGAAGTGAATATATATCACATAGAAAATACATAAGCACAGCCAACGACTCAACGTATCTGGTTAGGAACCATATAGGCCTAGCCTATTAACTCACTCACTCGGTGAACATAGGTTCCAATTCCAGTACACAAAAGCGTAAAAACATCATATTTATCAATCAAATCTTGATAGGAAAACTAATATCAGGATAAGACAAAACAATCATATGTGACACCACTAGTCGGCCAAACTAATATGCATACCCACCGATACTCGGTGTTAGCTCGATTCTCAACTGTGGTGAGTCCGGACTACAGTCGACAAGTGTTGAACCAAACTTTTTTATTAAATGAGAAATTGTTGGTGATTATTTATGTGTAAATAAAATGAGAATTCTTAAATTTGAAATGAAATAGGAAAGATGGTTTAGATACAAGATGGGTTATATATGAAAGGTTGGTAGTTAATAGTTGGAAAATGTAATTAAAACATGTTCATTGAGTATGCTTTGGTGTTTTAGCCATAAATATTGCTCTAATTACTAAAACAAGATGATTCTTGATTTGGGTTAAATTAGAGAAATAGGGTTACTAATTGCTTGATGAAACCGATCTTTAATTCAGTCTCTAAGAATATCAATTTTCTGATGGAAGTTTAGCACAAAATATTGTTTTAGTATTAGAATAGTCTTAAAATGTTTAGGGTATAACTTTTAGATTATGGAACCAAATTGAATGATTTTGATGTCATTAGAAAATTAAGACAATGAGGAACATTTTTCTAGAAGGAAGTGCTATCAATTCCTTCAATTACATGATTAGAAAAAGGTCTTGATTTTTTGAAGGAGTTAAGCATGATTTAAATAATTTTGAGATCTTGCTAGATTAATTATTTTTATTTGGAGTTAATTATATGTAAATGATTGTAGGATTTTATCATATGGTTCAATTGAAACAAAGTAGTCTTGTAAGAGTATATATGTATGAGGGCATTTTGGGAAGAACACTTAAGCGTTAAGGTTATAAGGCTTTGAAGGAAGGGCAAAGTGGTCATTGCACAATCATTAATGCAAAATTGTAATAAGAAGGGTTGTTTGGCTTTTAAGGAAGAAGCAAGAACAAAAATTGGGAGAGAAGAAACCAAGAGAAGAGAGAAGAAGGAGAGAGCTCGGTGGAGAAGAGAGGAAAGAAAGAAGAAAAAAGCTAGATTTTGATTTTTCTAAGCCTTCAAGAGTGATTTTGAAGTTGATTTAAGAAGGAAAAAGGAAGAGGGGGATGAGAGCTTCCATTCACGCCAAGAAACTCTTAATTTGGTAAAGGAACAAGGTAAGAGCTTGTTTGATTTGTTGGATTTTTAGAAAGAGTTTGGTTTATGAAGCCTAAGAAATGTATGGATTTAAGCTTTCTAAGATCAATTTTAGTGATTATGTCTTATGGGTTTCTCAATTGGAATGTCTATTGATTTGGGGATTTTTGCCATTGATGAAGCTCATCAATAAAGGCAAGAGGAGCAAGAGGGGAGGCATTTTGAACAAGTATTAAGCAAGGAAATAAGGTGGGTTTCATGTTTATAATTAGATGATGAGCCATTATGTTTTCTTTTTAGTCAAGAGAATAAAATGATCTCTTAATTGCTTTATAATTGTGGCATTTGTTGCATTTGAATGGTTTGAGAAATTGCTATATGTTTTAGTGTGTGAAATTTTGATGATGAATTGTGAATTGCTACATGAAAGGGTTTTTTTTCAAAAAATTGCATGTTCATAAAAAACAAGTTTCTGAAATGTTGCCATTTGGGCAATCTATTTTTAAGTCATGAATTACATGTTATATGGGTTTGGATTGGTCCGTTCTGTATGTCAAGTGCAATTATCTAAAGGCTTCTCCTGCTTGCCCGCTAGTGACATAGAGCTCCTTCACGAACTCCCCAAGTTTATGGCTACGCAAAACCGTTATGTGGGATTGCGATAGTACATTATGTTCACGGCTACATAGGACCCTTATGGGAAATGTGTTAGTACGTTCTGTTACGGACTACCCAAACCATTTTTGATGTGCTTATATGCTTATGATTGTGACAAGTTTATTGAATGCATGATTCATGATGTTTATGAATTTCTTGATAAGTTGTGAATTTGAGAAATTTTTGTTAAATGGATTTTACAATGTGAAATTTTACAATCGAAATAAATATTTCAATGGTTTTTGCTTGTTATCGATTATAAGCTAGTTACCCATGAGCTTTCGAGCTCACCCCTATTTCCGTCCCATATCCAGGTGATGAGCAAGAGATCTAGTGAAAGTGAATCAAGGAATAAATTCGAATTTGCATGTTTTGTTTTGTTTTGGAGTAATTTTTGTAAAGCAAAGCTGTAATTGTATTTTGAGCAGTTACCATTGAAGTATCTTACGTAATTTGGGGATTTTACGAACTGATGTATTGTGGAATGAGATGCCAATAAAGCTTGTAAACATTTATCTTATGATGTTAATGAAATGTGAAGTTTTGTATGGATGATGAGGAAATGAATCTTGAGCATGAACTATTGTTATATACATAAGTGAGATGTTATGGAAAAGAAAATAGGATTTATGAATAGATAAGAATGATGTTGTTTTAGTTAAGGAAGCGAATTTGGGACAAATTTCAAGTTTTCATAAGGGTAAGAATTGTGTTCTAAATTCAAGGGAAAATCTGGAAGAATCTAAGTAGAATTAGCCAAACTTGTCTTCTTAGAAGTTATAGATGATCCTTCTAGATTTCCAACGCTATAAAGTTTGTAATTTTTGGATATCGGAGTCAAAAGATGTAATCGTTACAAGATGTGAAACTGCATAGGATTTATGCATAGGATAACTTTGGTAAATGATGAAAATGTGTGGTTTTGATAACCCAAATGGGTTGAGAATTGAGAGTTTTATGAGATACTTTGGTGTTTGAATTGATATGAAGTGTTTTGGCATTAGAAGAGTTGAGTTTGGGAAGATTATGAGTGAATATGATGTTAGATTGGATGTAGGAAGCATTGGAGAGGCTTTGGAGTGGTTTGGGGAATCCCTATGTCCGTTAGATGGACTTTAGGTCCGTTAAACGGACCTTCTTGGATCAAAAATGACCCCCAGCATCGCCCATGTCTGTTAAACGAACTTTAGGTCCGTTAAACGAACTTTAGGTCCGTTAAACGGACCTTCTCAAGTGAAAAAGAGCCCCCAGGCTCGACAATATCCGTTAAATAGACATGGATGTCCGTTAAACGGACATTTGCAGGACAGTTTTAGTAAATCGCAATTTTTGACCCTTTTAAATGCAGAATCTCACTTTGTTGTCTTGATGACAGTTATAAATCTAGATGTCTTCTTTCCAACCGTTTAAGAAAGAACTCAATCCGACGTCTGTGTTGAAAGTTATGGCAATCGTGCCAAGATAGGTACAATTGATTAAAGGTATAAACATGTTCGGTTCATTCGGGTATAACTTCCTCATCCGACCTCCAAATGAAGTGATTCTTGAAGCAATGGATTCCTAGCATCCTTTACTATCTCTCCATGAAAATTGGTATCTTTTGGAGTTTATTTGAAAAAGTTTGATGGAAAGAAAATGAGAGATCGATTAGGAGAGCATGATTAGGGTATGAACACCATTTAGCTTTTTCAGCATATCTTATGCTATAGAGCTCCGATTAAGATGGTTCTTGCTTCAAAAACTAGAGACTTAGAGCTACAATTTCTTTGAAGAAGTCAAATTGAAATTATGGTTTGAAGTTTCCCAAAATTTGTTTTGATATGACCTCGAATAGTTGGGCTCTAGAAATGGGATCCAACATATTTGGTATTATGATTTCGCAAGCGTTGGACTCTATAAACAAGCGGGGTCCAACAAAACAATCCATGACATTTTAAAAACGTCGCAGAATAAGTTACAATCTGCAACGTTTCTTTTTCAAACATCGTGGATTGTAAGTAATTTATTTTTTAATTTTTCAAAAATAATTTTCAATTTTAATAATAATTTTTTTCGTTTATTCGAAAATAATTTTAGTTTAATAATTATTCAATTTTAATAATTATTTTTTATTTTTATTAAATCTAAAAATATTTTTTAATTTTATTAATTATTTTTAATTTTATTATGTTTTTAATTTTTTAAATTTTTTAAAAATATTATTTATTTAATAGCTATTCAATATTATTTATGAAATTTATTTATTTAATAATTCTTCAATTTTTTGAGTATGTCATTAATTTTAATAATTATTCATGTATAATAAGAATTTAATATGTGAAGACAATTTATTATTTAATTACAATTCCCAAACATGTCATAATACAGTAATTAATGTAAACAATACTCCATAGGTGTTTAATATATCAATATGAGAACATATCTAATCTAAACGAATATTATGTGTAGCACATAAAAATTCTAAGAACTTTTGTTCTTGTTCGACTTCTGTAGTTAATTGATCCTACTTTTCTTCAACTTTTTTAGTCAATTCAACAACTTGAGACTATAACCCCTTATTAACCTTCTTCGACTCCTCTAATTCATCTTGAAGTCCTTTTCTGACAGAAGTCTTCTCTTGTGGTCAACGCCCAATTCCCATGCCAATAACGTGATCTGATCTAGTGCCCAAGACTTTGTCATGCACTTCATCCACTATCATTGGATGACCTTGTTCTATTGAATGTGTCATTTCGTGAAACATTAATTCCTGAAAAAGTAAGAATTAATTACATACACAATCTCGTTTAAGAAATATTTATAAACGAACTATGTACTCACCCATTTTTCTTTGCACTCAGTAGTTGTCTATTGACCTTTACTTTCATCGTAATGAGTGTGGTACCATAGCTTCATCTGGTTACACTCTTCTCCATCTCTGTCACTCTGTTGTATAAATATATATTACTAGTAATATTTATTATAAATTTTGAAATGTTAATCAAAGAAAAATATAATTAAAAAGATAATAACTCACAATCTCATGTCGTATCGCTACAAGGACCTTGGAGCCGGAGTTTGGTCAACATTTGACCTGACTCCTAGCCAATTTGGCTTTTTGACTTTTTTCATAATCGTACATGTTACAAAATCTATTATAAAATTTATAAATCACAATTCATAAATATTAAAATATAATCAGTTGTCAAAAAAGTTGTGAAATTAAGTTTTTTGATCAAATGAACTAACCTTTGTAGCTAATTGCTCCCAATATTCGCATAAATCCATCCACTTCGCCACTGTGACATTATGTGGCTTAACATCCTTTTCGTGTTTGGTAAAATGCTTTTAAAATGAAATCTTTGATCTTTACACCTTAAAGCAAGAAACTTCCTCATAGCATCATGTACTTCGTTGTCTATCCTCATTCCCTTGACTTCCAACTTTTGCTGCAAAAAATTAGAAATTATTGATCAAAGCTTTAGGCATATCGAAAACACGTACAAATTAGATAGTTTTATAATACTTATGTCTAACTTATCAAATGTAATGTCCAACACCTTATGAGTATTTTTTTTCCATTTTATTCTTACTGGTAAGGAAGTTCGGGATACAACACCAATCTCACTCGATAATTTGACATACTGTACCACACCAATTTCACTCGATAATTTGGCATACCACACCATCTCTATCTCCATTCTTTCATCTATCGCCTTATTAATCTTTTCCAATTCGTATCCTTTTGTGACAACTCTTGTTTTTTTAGATTAGTTGTGGATCCTAAAATAAAAAAAAAATTTATAATTAGCATATAACATACTTTTAATTGGTTAGATAAACAAAATAATTAAACTTATTAAATTTCACAAATGTGATGTGAAAGATCATACCTGCAGTACTTGCAAAAGAAAAGCCCACGGTGGGAAAAATAGTGTGATTTACTGGTGTCTGATAATTAGGAGCTGGTGGCATCTATTGAGAAGTTGATGAAGAACTAATATTGCGTCACATATTCAAAAGTTGTTCATACTTACCTCTAGCATGAGTAATGGGAATAGATGTGACATCTCTTGGTGTTAGAGTAGGGTCACAAGGTGCACGTGTGTGATCTTCTTGCTGTGTACGAGCAGATGGCTCATTAGCTAAACTTCCAAGAAGCTGACGGTACCGCGACTACAGTTGTGTTGATACTAAGCTGCTTGGTGCAGCCTTATTCTTCTTCTTGGGTAGACCAGGCCCCATGTGAATCACCTACATTCAATTCAACATTAGATTTCAAAATAATATTCATAAACCATATTTAAAGAAAATAACAAAAACTGACAATCATACTAGTCACATGCATGTTCACTGTTGAAAGATTATAAAACCTGAAATGAGGTTGCAAGTGAAAGTGCATGATGTTACAAGCAGAGGAAAACAGGGAAAACAATTAGAGTAATAGGAAGCAAATAACACTAAATTAAAATCCTCAGGCCAACAGTGTAAGCAACATGTATTATTCAATTAGCTGTTGCTTGAATTCCTCCACAGTTTTAACAAGTACCATCCTCAACTTTGAATTTTTTTCTAGAAACAAAAGTCCACTTTATTGGTATGAACTAAGTTGGGACAACAATCACAGAAAATCGTAAATAACTCATATGACATAAAAACTGCCACCTGGAAGGAGTTGATGAGTAAACATATATAATATATTCAAATTACTAGATTTAAAGTTTAAACCTAAGCCTCTTTGTGTACATTCTAGGGTACAAGCTATAAAACCATGCATCTATAGCCTAGAAACAGAAAACCTTAGAAACCAAAAATGCATAAAGTATAAATGACAATTTGGAATAAAGTAGCAAATGAGTTCATAAGATCCAATGCTTAATCTAATTTAACTCTAAAAAAAAGAGCAGGTGGTGATTAATTTCTTCCTCTGCATGTAACATCATGGAAACTATAGAATTCAAGGCCTAATTTAACCAGTAATCTGTACATCAATATAGAATTAGATCTTGTACTTCATTGCAATTTATAAGTCTGCCACTAAAACCTTCTTGCATTCCGTTCACTTATACGCCAATTGTACTTCTTCAGTTGATTTGCAAGTGGGTATCAATACAAATACAAGAACGTACAATTAAGACAGTTGATAGAAACGAAGCAATATCCAATTGCTACTGAACTAAGGTTACAATTTCTGCATTATCAAAAAAATAAAGCAATAAAC
>JANZLX010000004.1:19483194-19494111 GCA_025531955.1 Erythroxylum orinocense | reverse complement strand
AAAAAAAAATTAAATTTTGGTTTCGATTGATGTTTTATAAGCAAATTTTAATATGAGGTCATGTGAAGTGAATGAAATGATAGAACGTAGCTCGCCTTTATCGTAGGTTATGTACCGAAATGACCTCCGGGCATCCCGGTGTGTACCCTGCGGTAAGGGGGTATTACAGACTGGCTTACTACTTATAGGCTATGACGAATTGTTTACTAATGAAGTTAATCTTAGATCTCCTAATCAACCAAGGTTATATTTCAACGCGTTAGTTAAGCAGTGCCAGCCAAATTGATTTCATTAATTAGTGCCTTTAGGCTAATTTGAAGTTGATGTGAGGCTTAATTAGCCTATGTGACCAACACCCAAATTGAGTAGAAAGTACAGGATATTCCTATTGTTAAGGATTCCTTAGATGTATTTCCTACTGAATTACCAAGATTACCCCCAGATAGGGTAACGGAGTTCACTATTGACTTAGATCCAGATACTGCTCCTATATCTATTCCTTCGTATAGCATGGCACCTATGGAACTTAAGAAACTTAAAACTTAATTGCAAGAGTTGTTGGATAAGGATTTTAACAAACCAAATGTTTCACCTTGGAGAGTTCCAGTTTTGTCTGTAAAGAAAAAGGATGGAACCTTGAGATTATAAATTGATTATAAGCAATTGAATCAGGTAATAGTAAAAACAAGTACCCCTTACCGAGAATAGATGATTTACTCGATCAATTACAGGGAGCTCAGGTGTTTACTAAACTAGATTTGAGGTTAGGGTATTATCAATTCAAAATAGCAGAAATTGATGTACTAAAGAGTGCATTCAGAACCAGATATGGACACTTCGAGTTTTTGGTGATGTCTTTTGGATTGACGAACGCTCCGGTGACCTTTATGGCATTGATGAATAAAGTATTCCAACCTTACGTAGATTATTTCGTGATTGTATTCATAGATGATATTTTGATGTACTCAAGGAGTAGAAAGGAACATTTTGAGCATTTGAAGTGGGTCTTATAAATAATGAACATTTTGAACATTTTGCTGCAGTAGTGTTTGCTTTAAAAATTTGGAGACATTATTTATATGGTAAGACGTTTTAGATATTTATAGATCATAAAAGTTTGAGATATTGTTGAGTCAGAAAGAATTGAATATGAGACAAAAGAGGTGGATTGAGTTACATAAAGATTATGATTGCATGATTGAATACCATCCAGTTAAAGCTAATGCTGTGGATGATGCATTAAGTAGGAAATCTAAAAACAGTGTAGCACAAATTCAAACATCGAGATTACCAAACCTAGTTCAACTAAGAAATCTGAATGTTGAGCTAGGTTTGGGGCAAAATGAAGCATTGTTAGCTACGTTGAAGCTTAGACCAGTATTACATGAAAGATCAGGAAAGCTCAAAGCAAAGACTAAGAATTGGTGAAGATTGTAGAGAAGTTAAAACAGAATTCGAGTTCTGAGTTGAGTTGAGAGACTAATTACTTGTTTCACAAAACAAAAATTAAAATCAGGAATTGTTAGCTTCAAGTGTTTAACAAAATGAAATTTTGGAGACCAATATACAAAGAAAGAAAAAAGATATTAAATTTCCTTATAGTTTAAAAATTCTTTGGATCATTAAAATTACTTAAAATTTTCTTTTTAATTTTTAATTTTAGAAATTCATAGATTTTAATTAAAAAAGTGATAAAGCACATACAGATTAATCAAATGCTGTTTCGATGATGATTTAACTCAATTCATAAATTCGAATCGAATTTAATTTAATTTAAACGCAATTATATATAATTAATAATTTAATTCAAATTCAATTAATACAGAAGCTGAGTTAGGATATTATATTAGTGAAATTTGATTAATTCTCATTTCATAGTGTTTTATTGTTATTTTTAATAAAATTTAAGAGAAATGTTATTTAATTAAATAAATTTAGAATTGCTTATAATAATTATAAGAGAATCGTATACTTTTGTCATTTAAAAAGAAAAAAAGAACTTTGTAACTAGCAATCAAAAAGTGTCCGAATGAAATCGGCTGTACCATTTATTCTATGTTAATCTTGTATTAAGAGAAATATGTATACTAAATGTTGTGATATAATATTGATACGAATCATCGACTACAGACGATCTCATCCCTAAAACTGAACCTGTTGTAATTTAGAACGAGGGAGAGGAGAGTATATGAGGATGGAATGATGGGACTTGGAGAGGCAGGGCGTCCAAATGTTTATTGATTGGAACGGAATCGAAGGAATATTCTCGCATAAAATATGAAATATTTTGATGAACAGAACAGGAGAGGAGAGGAAAGGTCTGAGAGTCTTTCTATTACCGAGAAATCACTACAATCCCATATAAGATTGCAGCAGATCAACAACAGGGCGGGAGGAAGGTCTGATATTCCTTTCAAAACTAATTACCCAAGAGTTCCACTCTCCACTGTTAAGGCTTAAGCCACAATACAAATGAAGAGAAATATCTACTTTAAAACAAAACACCTTTGGCAATTTTGATAAACTTTAAAAGTTTGCTTAAGGAAAAAATAAAGATGGAGTATGTAACTAATATAGGTACATGATTAGATGAGATAAGACTTTAGCTGGAAGTCGTTAATTAGGAAAGGATTTTTTATGGAGTGGAGTGGAGTGGAGCAAATGTGGATATATCGAAAATCCTTGTACCCCCATGCTGGGAGTGGCATGTTTTGCATGTTAGGAATAAGCCAATGGAGTTGGATTACAAGTTTTGTGGGACCCGTTACATTTACTTTAAATAGAAGGGAATAGTCATTCCCCTGGAGACAAAATAGGAGTGGGGTCCTCTTGAGAGAGAGATATGACACTTTCCAAACATGACCCGCGTCCAAAGGGCGTCTTCTCTCCAATGGAATTGGCAGGACGGCTCCCAGATCCATACAACGTTGGGTCAAAACACAAGAGCACGACGGTGGTGGTGGGTCCCCAGACAAAAAGTCGACAAGTGTTGGACCCACCTTCTCGTAAGCCCATTTTGGCCCCATCATATGGGGTATGTGATTGCTCCAATTTTATCATATGCCTTTCCTGTTTTTACTTTTTCCTGTATCAGCAATCCCCAATTATATTGGAAATGCCATCATTTCGGTTCGGACAAGCACAAGGCAAGGTCCCTCAATATTCGTCCAAGGTTAACAGAAAAACGAATGGTTGCTCGTTGGCACATCTCTTCCCTTCTTTTTTACTATGCAAATATAAATCACAAGATAAAAGCCAAGCCAACAAATTTTGTTTACCATTGCTTCGTTATTATTTCCAAGTCAAACATCTGAATCTAGCAAATTATTTGACTATGAAAACTGATTCATACCTTTCTTTATCTCTCTCAAAAAGGGTTTGGATAAAGAAAAACGGTGGCAGAATTTTATTACATGACAATAGAGTGGGTGTAGAGGGTGGATAAGTTAAAAGGCAATAGATATGCAAGTGGCCATCGAAGACTTGGAGACACGTTTGCCACCTTTGTGAAAGTGAATTCTTCCCCCATGTAGTATTGTCGCATATAATAGACCTGACGTGGCTATGTAATGTTCCAGATGAACATTTACCACTTTATCATGTTCCCTTCCCCCTATGGAAGCAATCATGCATGTTCAATCGTTCGTGTTGCCTTATCACCCATTAAATTCCCTCCAATTATATAAGCAAGGGTCGTCACTTATTCCTGTTTGTGCAAATTTGTCGCTCTCTCTCTCCCCCCCTTGTGTATATGTATCTGTACATGCAGAATTGGCATTAGGCAAGGCATTTCTTTATGTGTCTTTTTCTCTCTTCCCTTGTGTATATGCATCTATACATACAAGTTTAGATCTTTTATCCAGTTTTACTCTATGTTATTCTGTTTCATAAAATACCAGTTATTTATTTTGCAGGTCTATTTTTTATAAATAATAAAATAAACTTTATTTTTATTCTCATAAAAAATAAAATAAACTTCACTTTTAACCTTATAAAAAACAATAAAAATTTATATTCTGCTTCTTTTTATTTTTTATAAGAACCCAAAAATAGACAAAAATAAAAGCCATTTTTTTTACTTTGCCCAAGCTTATAAAAGAAAGGCTATGTACATATACCGGATACGTATATATATATATATATTTATATTTATTGATACTGACCTACACAAACACTTATTTATGGGATCCAAATACACTTCGAACTCTTTACAATTTTCTTTCCCTAAAAACAACGACTATGGAACTTATTGGCAACATAAACTAATATCTTTTATTTTTCCATTCTTAGGTGCTTTTAATGTAAGAAGATCGGAAAAGGTCTAGAATATTTAATAATATCGGAGTATATGATATCTAAAAATATTTATTAATTGAAAATGAGTCTAATAAATTAATTTAAATTGAAATTATAAAAAATTATTGTGTAATAAAAATATTTATACAATATTTGTGTTAAATTTTTCGTGTCGGTACTTATGAGGATTAGTTATTGGATGAAGAGGGATAATGATTCGAGCTCATGACTTTTCATGAATGAGGAGCGTCTTTATCACAAAATTTTGATCTCTCCCCTCCCATAATTGTGCTATTTCAATTGTGTATCCATGTGCCTCACCGTTTGTTTATTACAGATGGGCCAAAAGGGGAGGCCATGATTTGTTTGTCCTTAGCATGGTCACTTCATGTCCTAAATTTTCAGATTCCTCACGAAGAGTCTTTATCCTTTTTCTTGTTTTCTTTACTCCCCAGTTTTTGTAATTTGCAGTGATTAGTGTTTTTATCTTAAGCGGCCATTGACACTTACTCACCTTTGTTTCCCTCTTCTCTATACGAGGGCATGCTCGAAAACATAACTCTAAGAATCCAAGGAAGCTCCTGCTTTCTCGGATACTGTAGCCTTTCATGTGGCCAAAGGAACAGCTTTGGTTGATAGATTACCACTAATTAAAGCTTTGTCTTCCAGGTTCGTAGGTCCAAGTAGTTGACAGGTTTTTCAGGTAAAGTCGGTTGGTTCAATTAACAATGCTTTAATGAATAGATTAATAATTGGATCTTTCCTCTAACCAGAAGAGACAAAAGTTCCCTACGTTCTAGCTGAAATTATGTAACTTCTTTAAAAGATGCAACTTGCATCAAAAAGTGGAGATCGGTGTTAAGGACATTTAGAATTTTGGCTTATGCCCAACGTCTAATGGCGGGTGATTTATTTTATTCTTGACTATATTCTGTCCATAAATTATAAAGTACATTAGTGAATTATAATAATAATTTTTACTATTTCATAAAATCTACAACTTACATTACTCTACGTAATGGGAAAGGCGAATCTAATATTTGAATTCCTGCAACAATTTTTTTTTTTTTGCAAATTAAAGTTTTGTATTTTCAACTAAACAATGAAACTGCCTCACAAAGGTTTTGTACAAAAAGTATTTCCAAAGAAACATGCAATCTAGTTGCCTCTAAATATGCTATTTTTTTCATTTTAAGGACAAGTTTTATCCCGCAACAATTGTTGCATTACTTGAATAATAGCATGACCAATATTTTTTGTCTGTTTTGCAATCGGGCGTAGATGATCATCTAAAAATTTAGTTTATGTCCTACAACTAATCAATTTTGTTGTAGTTTAGTGACAAAATAATTTAAAGACGTTCTTTATTTTATATATATTTAGATTTATACGATAAAGTCTATGAGATAATTATATATTACAAATGAAATTATAATTATGAGGTTCATATTGCATTTATGTATTACCTCTAAATTATTCCTAGTCATTGTTCTATTAATACTGGACATTAATAAAATATAAAAAGACTATCATACATTATGTTTTCCTTTATGAAGTAAGTAGTCTATTTCATATACTAAAGTATGGAAACTCTTAAACAAAAGTGTGAGTACTTGTTAAAGAACAAGTTCATTGAGCTGACCATATAAGAAAAATCCAATTGAAACATTACTTGTATGTTTATAGAAATTCTCATTGATTGTATAAGTGATCCTTTCATATAAGGTCTCCAAAATTATTTGTATAGGAATAACTATGTTTTGATATTACTTATGACTTATTTTAATCATATTTAGTTCAATCAATAATCATTAGATATAGCATAAATTATATAGAAATAGTTGAGTAATTAAGAAAGGATTCATCACCCCAAAGTAAATGGGGAGAATATTCTATTGTTCTCGATTAGTATTGATTCAGGAAATCCTTGACAAGATAGATTGATGTTATGTAAATAGTTTACGATTGTCATTAATTAAATGATGTTATGTAAATAGTTTACGATTGTGATTAATTAAATCAATAGCTCATGACCAAGAACTAATATGATTAAACTAAAAATAAAGTAGATATTAATTTCATACTCTATATCTAATTAGAACAATTAAAGATGAAAGAATTGAATTATTCAAAAAAATTATGCACTGAAAGGTTAGTCAAAACAACTTTGACATTCCTAAGTGGTCGTGATTTATTGCTAGACGTCAATCTTGATTTATGGATATAAATTGTTTAATTAAATAATTAAAGATAAATTAAAGGAGTTTAATTTATCTAATCATAAATATGATTTAGGGTTATAATTTGCATTCATTGTCAATATATTTGGGAACCTAATGGGTCTCACATAAAGATCAAGTTGAAGATAGCAAAGATAGATTAATCAAGTTGGACTTGATTGCAAAGTTTGAGAAAATTTATAATTAAATATAAGATATTTGATAAATAAGGATCAATATGAGCTATTAGATCTTCTTTGGTCATAATTGATATTTAATTAGAATTATTTATAATTCTGATCAAATTTTAACTAAAATTAAATTTTAATTTCAATTAAATTACTAAAATGTCCAAGACCAATTATAAATAAGCTTAAGTTCCAATAAAGCTAGCACTTCATGCTTAACTCTCTCTGCAAAAGTTACAGAGTTTTTTTAACTTGTTTTACAAATACCGTTAGAGTTCGAACACTATTGCGGCTATTGTAGATGAGATGGACTGATTTTAAAAACGATTTGAAGGATACTACAAGATTAAGATAAAGCTTTGGAATAAGGTACAAATTAAGATTCATGCTTTATTATGATTTAATTGTTAATTATTTTATAGAGTTAAAGTGATCTTGATTTTTAAGAAATGAAAATACAAAAAATTTCATAATTATTTTGCAATTGTTGTGATTGGATCCTGTTCTAATTTCCCAACAGTTGTATTAGAGCAAACTTTTAATCATATAATTTGATTAAATTTAATTGATTATTATTGTTTTGATTAAAAGTAAAAGGCTTAAAATATTAATTAGTGAATGAATTTGTAGAATACAAATTAAGATTAATTAATTAAAACCTCAAATGCTTTGTTCTTGATTATGAAAATTCAAACATATGCATTCTTTGTCTTTTTATGGAAAGCTTATGATATGACATTTTTCTATTTCTTAAGCTTCTGTAAATCACCATGTGTTTTCTAAAAGGTGAATCACTCTCATAGCACATATACACATGATTACTACATATTTTGAATTTTCTGGGGATTAGGTGTTGGTTTGCCTTGCTGGGTTTATAGAAAAAGCTCTATCTTAATAGAGTATCACTAGTGGCTTGCATAGCCACTAGAGAGGGGTGATAACTCGCCCATAAAAGGAAGTGAAGCAGGATCGATAAGAGTTGTCGGAGAACCATGGAAGCGGTCGCTAGAGGCAATGATGTAGAAGAAAAGAGAAGCGGTAACAAACTAGAAAACCTAATTATGAAAAAAATAAATAGGGCATGCACACATTAGTCAACGTCCCAGTTAGACTAAGGTGCGTTCAATACACGTGCATCATAGAAACTGCATGCATCAGACAATCCCATACACTTTTTTATTAGATTTTTATTTGTTTTGAGCCTTGATTTTAAATAAATTAGTTTAATTCATATTTGTAAAGGAAGCCATGGATTTTTGCATCACATACATGGCAAGGCAACGAAAGTGTTGAAATCAAAATTCCAACCCCACAACATCCCCAAAAAATCCAGAATCTATATGTATGTATAAACAGATTATAAGAACAAGAAATTACAACATATGTACCTTGCAAATACTCCTCCTTTCTTGAATCTTCTTCTTGTTTGGGTTGTGACAAATACCAAACACCTTCTTTGGCCTCTAAAGAGCTGCGAAGATGAAGAAAATTTAGTGTCTAAGGGTGGTTAGAGCACCAAACAAAATGAGTTCAAGTAGATGCTCTAGTGAGTGATAGATCAATTCCAAGTTTCATGCAATTAATCTCATGAAACAATTGCTTAAGATTGCATGAATAAATCTCTGGATCACTCCTCTCAAATTCCAGAACTCTTTTGGACCCTTAGTGTAACACACCACTACCATAGAGCATATGCCCGAACATCTAGAGGACATTCAAGAACATACCCTATGAAAATGACTTGTTAGAGCAATCACATCAACTTATTGTGGCATCATACAGAACATAAGTATTTCCAAAGATCAAAACTCCTCATTTCATTCACAAAATGAAACTTACTTACATTGTCATTACATTTCATAATCCATGTTTATACATAACATAACATTTGGGAGTTTAAAGTTCTACATAAGAAGTTCAACATAAAAGGAGAAGCTAAACAAAAGTATTCTATCTAGATTCCGCAAGTATCAGCTAACCAAACCTTTGAGTCATTCTTGTTCCTAAAATTGACAGTACTAGCCTTTTATTATATCACCTTAGCTAGGTCTCCTTTGTACCTGAAAATCAATGTTACAATTTTGATGAGTTTGTTAACTCATTGAGCTAGCCATCATCAATGTGCTCACTCAAGTTAGAACACAAATATCACAAGTGTATTTCCCAATTTAGCAAATGTATCACATCATTCAATATTGAAATACCAGATTACAATATACATCATATCTCAACAATACATCATCAACTACAAACATTTCATATAATCACCTCAGAATAATCCAACCATTTATTTCAATCATTCATATCATGAACATGTACACAAATATTACATATCACTATATCAACACAATTTAGTAATTCTTAGCAATCATTCACATAATACATGTATATATAGTGACTAAGTGCCTATTTACTGTTCTGTATCCGTTGTGGATATCGGGCTCATTTGATATTCTGCCCCATACCCATTATGGATATTGGGCTCTTTGTGCACATTTCTAAGCTTTAAGTTCTTTTTAACACTGGTCACTCTAGTCGCAACTCCTTTATCTGATTATGCATAATAATGTGATGGAATGCATCAATTCATATAATATGCTATCAATAACTTTCATTCAATGTGCATAGTCATTTATCACATTCACCGGATCTGAGTTCAGCATTTAACATTTAGTTGAGTACACATTTTCCATATTCATATACAATTAGAAAGCATTTCCAATACAAACCTGAATATCAAACTTCTCGGACCATCAATGTCCAGATTTATCACATTGACATCAATAACAATTCAATATCTAAAAGTTAATAAAAAAATTTCAGTCATAGTGAGAAAACATCTAGGATAACTCACAATATGCTCCAGATAAGCTATTACCTTGATGACCTGACAATATGTTGATGCTGACGATCAATTTGTGCTTTTTTAGTCATGCAATACACACATATAGTTCACACATTACTAAGTTGATCAATCATATGAATATTCAATAACGCACATATATATATATATATATATCTCATGTTTAATGCATGCTTAATTGACCTTTTTAGGTATGTAACTATTCATAAATCTTGACCATTCAAACATCATATTTTGTATACTACCATTTAGCAATCAGGTTTGTACCTTTAAGTTGGCATGATTTACTCCAAATTCATCAACCATACCTTACATTTATCCCTGAACTTTTTCATGATCAAAAGCCTCTTATAACACACACACACTTGTTACTTTAAAACTAGAATTTTAGCAAGTACACCTATACATTCACCAAACTTTTTCCAGCAATGTATGTTCATACATTTACCCAATTATCATTCATAAATACCCCATGTTCTTCAATTCTAATTTGTCCATACCTTATACACATTACTCATGTCCTTAAGATCATGTTTGTATTAAAAAGAACTCACTTATTCCTTAAAAAAATCATAATTTCCATATTTGAACTCAACCACATCAAAATAGTCCATTCCTTAGATTGTGACATCAATTAACTTCAAAAAATTCTTTAGATTATGACATCAATTAACAAAACATAATTTCCATATTTGAACATAACCATATCAAAACAGTCCATTCTTTAAATCTAGACTCATTTCTAGCCTTAATCAAGTCCAAATATACCAATTTTTGTTTCGGGACCTTCCCGAAAGCCAGGATCTATGTGTCGATATAACAACATCAAACCATAACGACCAAAGGAGACCATCTCTAACGGTATCCACGAAGAGGTCGGAGAACCTAACCGGGGCAAACCCTTTTGACCCGGTAATAGCTAGAATAAGAAAAAGACTGCTAGATCTTACCTTATCCTTAGAGAGCTATAGGAGAGACGTTGATGAAGCTTGGAGGAGATGAGAGAATCGTGTCTCACTTGAGAGGAAGCTTGAAAATCCTATTTTCTTAAGAAACTTAACACTTAAGTTTCATTTCTCTCATCCATCATCCTGCCACCGTCGACCATCAACCCATTTTATACATATCTTTAACAATTAAAGAGTATATAATGCAAGGTGGATAGGCTATCCACGTTGATGGCCTTAATGAATTAAATAATCCATGTAATAATGAACTTTGACTAAGTCAAAGCTCATCCTCTCATCCTTATCAACGTGCATATATATATATAATTGCTGAAGTGGTCCAGTCACACTGGGGTCGGTCCTACCGGCCTACCGGTCCCGGTACCGAAAAAACACCGGAGACC
>JANZLX010000004.1:19464100-19479725 GCA_025531955.1 Erythroxylum orinocense | reverse complement strand
AGAAATAATAAAATTCATGACCTGATACTTTCTCCACCATTTGATCAACAAATGATAACAGAAAATGATTTTTTCGTGTAGCAGAGTTCAGCTTCCTGAAGTTAATGCACACTCTCCACCCTGTAACTGTTCTGGTAGGAATAACCTCTCCTTCCTCATTTTCAACGACAGTCATACTTCCTTTTTTCGGCACACACTAAGCCTGACTTACCCACTCACTATCCGAAATAGGATAGATAATACACGCATCAACTAATTTGATAACCTCTTTCTTTGCGACTTCCTTCATGTTTGGATTTAATCTTCTCTGTCGTTCCCTTGTAGACTTCCTTCCTTCCTCCAAGTAAATTATGTGCATCACTACGTCGGGGCTAATTCCTCTTATATTAGAAATCTGCCACCCCACAGCTTTAACATACTTCCTTACTAACACCACCAACCGTTGTTCCTGCTCATTTGTCAAATTATTGGAAACAATAATATGTAGGGATTCCCCTTTCCCTAGAAATGCATACCTCAAATGACTCGGCACTGGTTTTAACTATAGGACTGGTGGACGCATAATGGACGGTGAAGCTAGATTTGTTTCTCGTAACAACTTCTCTATTCTTTCTTTTTCACCCTTATCTTTAGCAATAACCTCTACATCCAGATCAAAGGAAACTTTTTTCTCCTTGCATTCCGCCACACTCAACACACAGTCATCCACAACGTCTACCTTTATACAAACCTCGTTATCCATTGGGTGCTTCATGGCCAACCTCATACAAAACTTAACTTGCTCGTTACCAATGCACAATATGAGTTTCCCTCCGTAGACATCTACTAGAGCTTTTCCTCTGTAGAGGAATGTACGACCCAAAATCAATGGGCATTTTGAGTCAGCCTCAAAATCCATCTGCACGAAATCCATTGGAATTATAAACTTGTCCACTTTCACAAACACATCTTCCAAAATCCCAAACGGCCTCTTGATTGATTGATCCGCTAGTTGCAGCACCGATGTCGGCTTAAGCTCTCCAAGACCTACTTATTGAAAAACTAAATGGGGCATCAAGTTTATACTTGCACCCAAATCACACAAACATTTTTAAAATTTTATATCACCAACTACACAAGGAATTATGAAACTTCCAAGATCTTGTAGCTTTGAAGGATTAGCGTTTGAAATAAGTGAGCTAAATTTTTTTGGAAGTTGCACAGTCTCGTTATCAATAAGAGATCTCTTTTGAGTTAAGATATCTTTCAAAAATTTAGCATACTTGGGCATATGTTCCAAAGCCTCCACAAAATAAAGATTAATCTGCATTTTTTAACTTTTCAAGAAATGAGGCAAACTGACTATCATATTGTTATTTCTTAAGTCGTTGAGGGAAAGGGACAGGTGGTACATACTTACCTACTTTGGCCTGTTTGTTTTTACCTATTTCATGGCATTCATGATCGCAACTTTTCTTGTCGTGAGCGCACCCGAGGCTTGATTTTTCCTACTCTGACTCAACTCCTAGGGTGCGATCGCAGCCCAGGCTTTGTAACTTACTCAATTTTCCATCAACAGGCTCGCGATTGCACCCTTCTTCTGTCCGCTTGTTTGCTTTGTTCTTTACTTGATTTTCCAGCTCCTTACCACTCCTCAGCTGTATAGCTTTAAAGACTCCTTTCGATTTCATTCTGAGGTACTCAGGAAACCTCCAAAATTTCGTTGAGCTAGAGTAGTTGCCAATTGGCCTATTTGGACCTCCAAATTGTGAATTGAAGAAGAGTGATTTTTCGCTATTTAATCAACCTTTGCTTCTAGCTTTTGTTATGATTTAGCTTAGTTCCAATCATCTCAATAAATTTCTCCATCTTAGCCTCGAATGGATTCCTAGGTTGAAGATGTCTTTGCTCTCCCACTGTATTGTTGTTATTAATCCATGAAAAGTTGGGATGATTCCGTTATCCAAGGTTGTAAGTATTTGAAAATGGGTTGTTTCCCAGACGGTTATTCCCCATAAAATTGAGTTGCTTAATCATAACATCTGCTGGACACTCATTGGTAAAATGCCCCTGCTGATTGCATAACTCATAAGCACTTTGAACTGCTGCTACTGATGAACTTGAAGTGAAGCTGCTAATCTGTTTCGTAAGATTCGCAACTTCAGCCTGTAAAGCAGTCACTGGATCGAGAGACAAAACCCCTTTCTGCTCTTTTATCATCGATTGAGATCTATTTGGCGGCCATAATGCTTTAATAGCTTCCATTTCTTCCAACAGATCATATGCCGCATCAATTATCTTCTTCATTAAAGATCCACTTGCGGCTACATCAATTGTACCACAATTGGTGGTGTTAACTCCATTGTAAAAAGTTTGTAGCAGTAATTCTCGAGGTAAATTGTGATGAGGACAATTTCGTTGTAACTCTTTGAACGTTTCCTAAGCCTCATAGAAAGATTCACCGTCTTACTGCTAGAAGTTGGTGATTTCCTTAATGATCTTCGTTGTTTTGGCTAAAGGGAAATACTTGGACAGAAATGCTTGAGCTAACTCGGTCCATGTAGTAATGGACCCTGATGGAAGAGAATTGAGCCATACCTTAGCTTTATCTTTCAGAGTAAATGAAAACAACCATAATCAAATCGTGTCATTTGTTACTCCCTTGTACTTGAAAGTGTCACAAATTTACAGGAAATTTGTGATATGGGTATTTGGATCTTCGTTTGCTAACCCACAAAACTGCACTATCGCTTGTAACATCTACAAGAAAGCTGGTTTGATCTTGAAATTGTTCACTGTCACAGTAGGTCTTGTCACACCTTGCTGATTTGGCCGAAATCCAGGCCTAACCACATCCATCAATGCTCCTTGTTCCTCTGCAATGATATTCTCTAGTAGTATAGCTTCAATCACATATGTGTCTTCAGCAGCTTGACGTATAGCTATTTCCAAACTAGAAACTTTGTTGTGAAATTCAATCAAAGGCTTCGTCAAATTTCTTGTTTTTTTCCCAAACATACACCTACAAAGAAATGAAATACTTAATTCAACCTATAATTAAACGAAAAATGATGTTAGATAGATCCCCAATAATGGTGCGAAAAACTTGATGAGATATAAAATAAAATGAACTCAAACCCCAACCGCAAGCGTACAGGCTATTATAGTATGGTTATCGTTCCCACGAGGATTTATACTAAGCACCAATCAATTCTTTCCAGATTGTTTAAATTAATAATAAGAAGAAAGTGATAAAAAAAATAAATCAATTACGTTTAAACTTTCAGGACAAAACTAAATCTTTAAGAAGAGGAATTACTTTCACGAATTCATGAGATTAAAGTTCCAAAATTTGTTATCAACTCCTGCTAAAGTAAATCTGAATCTATTATTTTGCTACGCCAAGTTTCTTTAGAAGTAATTCTTCTCTCTCAAGTTTGAATTACCTACTCTGTTTTAACATAATGCAAATTTCTTAATTCAGATATAAATAAAACAAAGATGAACTGCATAATTTTTTAGGAATAAAACTTAGACACCAGTATTTTAGCATGCAAGTTGTATTTGTATGATTTTAAAGAAGAACTCAACTCTCGTTAAAGTCAAATAAGAACTATTCATAAGAACAGCAAACCATATACAACAGAAGTTTAGAAAACAAGATTCACCCTAGAGGATGAAACAACCTTTGAAATAAGGAAACTAGAAAACACACATCATAAGCAAATTGGAAAAAAATGCATTAATTTCCTTCTTCGTGCCTTTCTTCCTCTTTTTATACATCTCCTCATTAGGAAAGAAATTCATTAATTTCCTCGTGACTCTCCACCTCAAATGGATCGTAACAGCTCCTCCCCACGCTCTTGCACGTTGTAAACTTCTTCTAACGTCCAACATTCATTTAAAAAGTTGATGAAATGACGGAAGTACCCTTGAAGTTACGACCCTCGCGATCGCACCAATGTGCAAATGGCCTAGCTCCTGGCCAAAAATCCTGAGTGCAATCGCACCATACACCTCTTTCCTTGTTTCTTTCACCAACTTTTCGCATCCCCTGTCCCTTCACGCTTAACAAAACATCAAAGTTGCCCAAAAAATAAACTAAACTACTAAACCAGGAACTAAAAGTACCAAAAACATATCTAAAAACATTAACACTCAACAAGTAAATAAACTCACATCAAGAACACATGTACAGACACAATGGTGTACCATCAACATGGCCTCCTTACTTCTCAACACGGGCGTGTTCCCAACCAACATATGGCATGTTCCTAACCATCTTGGTTATGTTCTCCAAGAAATATTCAACATGCCTCCAAACTCTCCTTTGTAATCATGTACATTGTTCTACAGTCTATAACTCATTCAAAACAACTCCAAATTGCTCCAAACTTGTTTGAATTTGTTCCTTTGCCCAATTGAGTTAATTAGAACTAAAAAAATATAAATAACTTAAGTACCAAAATTAGTTAAAAAGAATACTTGGATAAACAAGCAAGATACATTAAAATAGGGGACTAAAAATTTGACTAAATCACTACCTATTAGGTTTTGACCTAGTTAATAGCTCACAAAATAGACCAATAAGTTGAATTTAAGTTCCACCATAAATGTAAGAAGTTGAAACTACATAACTATCTTTTACTAATGGTCTATTGCTTTTCTATCTAGCTTAGCTTGCTTCGGGGAGAACGTTAATAAGCTGCCTAGATTCTTTTAGTATGATGTCGAACTTATCTATCAATAGTGCTAAGAATAGTATATATGTTTCATTCGATGCTTAAACATTAACCAACATCCTCATAAATATCTTTGGTCTCAATCATTAGGCACTTTCTTTAAAATACTTTGAATCATATATATGATAAAAGAATCAACAACTCAAATTATAAGCCTCTCTTTGATTCAGTTAGGATTTAGCATTGGAATACTAATTTCCTTTCTTATGTTGGTATATTGCAGCTTATTAAATCAGTTATAATTAATCTCCGTAGATTTTAGATGTGTCACTTATATATGGCTCAAAAGAACATCAAGTATATAGCTAAAATCCTAAAGAATTTCATATGGTCAGGAAACCCTACTAATGCTCTTGGCGCTAAGGTAAAGATGAAATGAGGTTTGTTCTTCGGAATATGGGTGTAACTCCATCATATACACCAATAAGATGCTTATGGAAAAGAGGATTTGAAAGCTTTTGCGGACTTAGATAGGTACACATATATCATAAAGGAACATAGTTTCTAGAATATCAAGCCTAATAAGAGCAACTCTTTGACTCTCAATAAGATCTTAAAATTAAGGGCCATAGTACATCAGCATGTGAAAACCATTGTTAGGAATGGAAATAACACTTACTTCTAGTTTGATTAATGGAACGAGTCAGGACCTTTGTACACCATTTAAGAGTAAAGGCTTTTAATCTCCAGAGTCAAAGTAAACTCCATTATTGTTAATTCAATTACATAATTGAGCATGTGCAGCACTATAATCCCGATGTTGGCGTTAAGGCCAAAGTAATTTGGACGGGTCATAATTTCAAGAATTTCACCAATAAATCTTATTGAAATCCAGATGGAAGCTAGTGTTGTTTCATGGCAATTCATTCTCTAGCTCGCAGAACAAGCTTGATAGGAGTAACAAGAAACAATTTGTATGTAAAGATGATCTTATTCGCCTATAATTACTCGAAAAGTCTTTCTAGTTCTAGATACTGTCCTTGTGTACGACTCGATGATATGCTTTAAGCTGGTCTGATTATTTGCACCGGGCAAAACGAGTATACTTCACTCACTAAGAAGACTAACGGGACACCTTCGAATTAAATTCATTAACGAATTGGATTCAATTGCATTAATGAGATTGAATTGAATTCAATTTAAAGTGTTTGGAACAAACTCAATAATATTAGAATTGAATTCAATTACATTGTTTGGAATACAATCAAAATGAATTCAATTATTTCATATGACACATTTACCCTTAACTAAAAAAATAATCTTATTAAATAATAAACATTCACACTTACATAGAATAACTTATAAACATCAATTTTATTATAAATAATATCATCAAAAAAAGTTCATTATTAAAATGAAAAGAAAAAGTTGATTGCAAATGACATTAAGCTAGACCGAGCTTATTAGGTAATAGAAAACTATTATAATTTGAAAATTTTTATCTTAATAAATAACAATTTAATTATGTCTAAATTAAATTATATATCTAATAATAACTATACACAAAATACCTTTTATTTAGACATTTTAATTATTTCATTATTTTTTATGTACATGAATATTCTTAATTAAATTGAAAAATAATCACATATAAAAAAGGAAAAATTATCAAAAATACTTTCTTGAAAAATAATTATCAAAATAATCAAAATATGTAATAAAATAAAAGTTTAATTTAACAATAAAATTATTTTAAAGTTCTTACACTATTATATAAATAGACATAATATATAATATTAATTAGTGTTGGGTTGGAATAGTGGGCAATGTTGAAATTGTGCGTTAAAAAAGATGAGAGAAGCTTGTGGGATTCAATTCACTTGGTTTATACGGTAAATTGAATTTGTTAAGAGAGTGGGTTTTAAACCCATGTTAGAATTCAATTCATGCTCCTTTTTTTAGTTCCAAACAGATGAATTGAATTCAATCTCTCAGACCTTCAAATTATCCCAACCCATGGTATCCGACTTGATATAAGCATTTGTTTAGGGGATATTTTAGTGTGAATCAATATATATATATATATGATTTAGCTTGCTGAAATCTGGCGAGTTTGTATTCTTTTCTGAGTTTAATACATTTTCCTTCACTCTCAAAAAACATCCTTGATCAGCTCAAACAGCACAGTTCGTAATTTCAGCAGTCAAATTGGCAATCATTAAGATAAACACTGCCATGTTTCAGAAACATGAGGCATCTGAAATGGAAACCGGAAAGACCAAGCCTATATAAGATTAGTGACAAAAATTAGACTTCAAATTCTCTCAACATATCGTATGCGAGCCTTGTGTACACCAATGTCAAAATCAAACGACCTCTCCGGATGCCTTTCCAATGTCATACTCCTGGAACCAACCCCCTGCAAAGCAGGATATCTAAGAAGGCCGCAAGGGCTTATGTTGGGTTTTCATACATCACAGGGATCAATTTGGAACCCCACAAATTCCATGTAGCTGATATTACAGTCCAATTGTTAGATGATACAAAAAAAAGCATAGCATCTAGTAACAACAAAAGACTAAAATGAGTAATCTATGTCCTATGAAGGATTATAGACATAAGTGGTGCACTTAATTTAAGATGGCATTAATCTAATCCAGGGAGAAGCATACCACAAACACCAAAACTTTTAAAACTTCTATAAATCAAAAGCAAGGCTTCTCATTTTACCAATAGAATACTACAATAACATCAAGGGAGTAAACTTTTTTCAAATGATATTATCATTGCAACAAAAACAAAATAAGATTTCATCATGTTGAAACTTCCTTATATGACAGCCAGCAAACAACTGCCACCTACTTAACCTAGATTCTAGAAAACTAGCAGCCAGAAGTCAGAAACCATCAACCATATTAAAACCAAATGATGAAAACAAATACAAGTCAAAATGGAACATCTCATTTGCTTATCCAAAAGAACCATAAGAAGAAATAGCATCATACCAAGTGCCAAAATTCAATCCTCCTCCATAGGTACATCTGGAATATCAAATCTGTCTTCCTCGATAGTTTTATTGATCACAGAAATAGGAGATGGTAACGGCAGTCAAGGAATTATCATTTCAATACTATGCAACTTTGAGGAAAGCAAGAGGAAACTATTAGAAAAATTAAAGCAGACAGCAAAATCAGCCTGTCAAGTAACCCCGAGACACATTTAACATCACATGAAAGATTGCAAAGTCAGCTTAAACACATTTAACAGCACATTTATTATCCAAACTCAAATATAAAAAATATGAAAATTCGGTTGCCTCACTACACAAACTTGATATCCAGGAAACAAAGAAACAGATTGTCAGGAAAGAAAACTAACAAAAACAATTAAGACACAATGTTGAACTTTCACCTTTGATTTTCAATTTTCTCACAATATTACAAGGTAGGACCCTGCTCCTCGAAAATAAACATGACTCTTTACTTCTCATCTACAATTGTAGTGATAAATCTAATAAAGTTATCTATCCTATACATACTTTTGAAAATCACTTAACATATAGTAGCACATAAAACATCTGCTGCTTCGTGTCTCCGGTTTAGGGACCTTTTACCAAAAAGAAGAGAAAAGGGAAAATCTTCACAGGAGTATATTAACTCTACCCTAGGCCTGAAACATCTTGTCCATGCTGACATTATAGAACATAACACCAGGGTGGAAGGCATTATCAAAAACTAAACAAAGGTTTTAATCCCTATCAATGAAGAGTGCAACTGATGGCAATCATTTACCTTTTCAGACACTACTAGTTGTACTATAATGTAGCATGCAATTACAAACTGCAACACAATTAAAAGTCCAAAATAAACTTGGATATGGGACCATCAACAGCACAAAATGTGAAGCCTAAAAGATCAAGTAAGGACACAACTCTTGTAAGCAAGCAAAAACAACTTGATACATAAGTACACCAGAAGAAAAAGGGAAAAACAAAAAGAGGCATAAAATTATAAGCTTCATTAAAGGATATTTATTAATGTAGAATCCGCCTTTTCTCCACGATTCTGACTATTATCCAGCTCTCTAATAATTTCAGGAGTTACCTACAACCCCCACAAGATAAATGTTAAACTTCTCCATAATTCCAGTTATTTGGATATAAATCAAGTTTAAAAAAAAAATCAAACAGATATCGCAAGACTGTTTATCATACTTTTTTATGCTCCATCTTTGACAATAGAATTCTAAGGTTATTTTTGTCTTCCTTCCTCAGTTCATTCTTATACCTGACAATTTCATGCATCAGTTGTATCAGTAAGACCAAAGCAAATTTTCGGTTCAGCTACTTGTATTTGTCTCGAATGGCATCACAAAGCTAAAAATACAAGCAAAAGTTTAACAAGCAGTAATGCATCATGAAGCTGCTGCTGTTGTCAAAAAATAAGCAGCACTCAGTTTGAAGAAAGCTTCAAAAGGAAGAAAGGGGATCAGCTAAAAAAGGTGGAGGATATACCATAAAACATACCAAACTGCTGTCCAATGCATGTGTTCAAGATGCAGAAATAAAAAATGAAATCAAATTGATCCAAGAGAAGGTTCACTTAATCAACTTAGCAATAATATTTGTGAATTTGAATCAATTAATAAAGCACATAAAAGTTTCCTTTTGTTAATACAAGTTTATACACTTCCACATATCCCTTAACAAGACAACATTCACATCAGCATACTCTGCATTGTCAAACACCCTCCCCTAAGTGTATCTTATTCTATTCCCAGTCATTGTACACCGTTCAGTGCGTGAGGCATGAGAAAACAGAGAGGAGGAAGAGAAGGTATGTGGACAGAGAAATAAGGAATTTTGCATGTTACTTAGCATAACAAATATATCTCAAATTCAATTCCCGTCCACACATATAAAAGAACTTATTTTCTAAATTTTCTAAAATATGAACTGGTTTATGGTAAAGTAAAGTCACTGACAGCTAGTAACTTGTATTAATTAAAAGTCACATCATCCACATAAGATTGTGACCCCAAGTTTGCATCCACTCCCAATTTCCAGTCTTTTTATCTCATTGTCAAGCACTGCTCTACTAGCTCAAAATGTAATTATTGCAAATAGAAAGCGAGGGAAATACCTCTGCACAAATACCAGCAGGGACAGATGCCATATTACAGGCATGCTTCTTGTTTCTCCAATGAACTTCATAAAATGAGCAACAAGTGCATCAACAACGCGATATGGCAAGGCATATTTCTTTTCTAGGAGGAGCTCGATAAAAAAACTGCAATGGATTATCAGAACTATTAAAGGCCATTTTTTCAAAAACCATGCACCTTATATGAAGACAAATTCCATAATAACATATGAACTTGACAACTAAGATGACAACAATCTTAACTATGCAACCTTTAAAGGATACTTTGTTGTATTACACATAAGTAAAGGTGTGGGAATCATGCTTGCTTTAGGGCATGCAAGCCATCATGCCAAAGCTAGTGTTATCAAATTCCATCTTGTCAATGATAGACATGTATCTTCTATCAGTTGTGAAATTACTGGTTACTAGAAATTTCTTGCATCACATCATCCTGCTCCCCCAGCCTGGGGAAATCAAATGATAATCTCACTGATTGCATGTGTCCACTCCATGGTTTTAAGAATGCACTACTCTGGCAAACCATTCCTTACTTTACATGGTTCAGCCATAAAATTAATTTCTCTATCCGCCATTATATGTATCACATAACATGGTAAATAAATCTCACTTTCCAGTCAGTAATTACTGACCAAGTTAAGCAGCATTAACTACAAGATGACATGCTCATTTTTTTTCCTAATTAGTAACTAAGCTTCATTGCTTATTCATCCAACAACCGAAGTGAATGCAATAGCCTGAAAAGCTATTCCTTACTTCCAATAGGAACAGACATATTTTTCATTTCTCTATGTTCCAATATATGTATCAAGTAACATGCTCCAGACCAAGTTAAGCAGCAATAACGCCAGATGACAGGTTCATTTTTTTTTCTAATCTGCAATCAAGACTTTATTGCTCATTAATCCGACAACCCAAGTGAAACTCAAAAGAAACTGAAAAGATCACTTCCAAAACGGTTAGTAGATCGCTAAATGCCATCATTCCGAAAAAGGTTACCTTTGCCACTTTGGTATTGAAGGCTCTTTTCTCAAAAATTACTCAAGGAACCAACAGAAAACAGATGCAATATGACCTAGGATAAAAATACTAATTGCAAATCCAATGATGCCAACATGATCAGTTTATCCACAACTTCAATATTTCAACAAGATATCATGATACAATAAGCGCAGTTCAAAAGTAGGAAGAATACCAAATTAAGCAATAGTAATACCCTTCTTTTCTTATTTTAGCCAAGATCATGTTGATTCATGCAATGACCAAACTCTTCCGAATAAATGATGGAAAATCTCCACAAATTTCTAACCAGGGACTCAAATTCCTTAATTCTCAAAAATTACAATAGAGTTTAGAAAGATTAAGGAAAGCCCAGCTAACATTTGACATATGCAAGCCATCATCAAATTTGTAAGGATAAACAGTAAATCTTCCCCGTGTTATACTTCAAGTTTCAATATTTTTTCTTTTTTTCTTTTTAGATATGTACAGATATTTTTACCTTGTAGTACCACGATATTCCATCTCTGCAAGCTTCAATAGTGCGACACTGCAGTTCAATTTCAATATTTGAGTTTGTCAGACTTCATTTGTATGTCTAAATAATTGGACATAATGGACCAGTAAACCTAAAGATCAAAGGCACAATTTCACCATTGATGCATTTAAAAACATTATGTAACTTTGATGCGCAAGTGCTTCCTACATGGCTAGACATCAATTTGATGCATTAACGGCAACAACTTTTGTCTCCAAAAATACAGTTTCTGCCCTATATCAAGCATGTTACAGTCATTTGCTTAAGGTGAGAATCAAGGAAACACCAAAAGCAAATCGAGGCTAATCTACCAAATCAAATCTCTTGTTAATTCAAACAGAACTCAACTTCAGTTAATTTTTTGAGCCCAGTCTCTATTAGTACAACAAAGTCTTTTCCAAACAACTCTTCACTTTTATCAAGGTTTTATATGCAACCACCACTGCTCCCAAACCTAACTTCAAAAGGCTAGATTTTGAAAGCACAGAAATTCCATAATTTTCAGCTAGATTTGAAGACGAATATCCTCAGGTTTCTAACACAGCTTTTCTCTTATCAGTGTCAGACCTCAATTTTCTTAATAAATCAGAATAATTATACGAAGTATCAACTGCAATTCACTGCAAAATTCAGGCCTCATTTTGTTTTTAAAACCCATAATATAGAACTGTACAACCCGGTGAGAAAATCATTGATCATAATGACATGAAAAGAAACAACAACAGTGGCACATAAAAATTATCAAGTTGGGTAAATAGATTTGTATGCTCAAGGATGTTACACAAATTGAGGTTTTTTAGGATACCTTGAATGAAGCATAGGAATGGAGACCTTTCGCATGATACTCCCAAGAATGAAAGCTTCTTTAAGAGAGCACGTCCCTGACTACAATTAAAGCAAATAATAAAATCAATAAATAAATATAAAGTTCAAATCTCAGAGAAATATCAGTGGAAAAAGTAAACACCATAAATTTTAAGTCAAGACATACTTTTTCCATTAATAAATATAGGTATTCATTCAACAAAATGATATGATTCCAAACATAGTTTTATCACCATACAACCCTCTTATTGATGTTTTGCCATTGAGTGAGTTGCAATGTTGGTTGGAGTTAGGATTCTAGCCAACTATTTCTTTCTCCTTTTTAACATCAAAACAGATCAGATCATCACAGGATTTTTCTAAACCCTAATTTCTATTGTAAATATTCAAAATCATATTTCTTTTTTCCACGTAATCCAACTATATCCTCCGACCATCTTACATCAGAATATCTAATACTAGTACGAGCTCATGATTAATAGGTCAAGTATTGCAGCCCATGTTATATAAAAGAGTAGTATAGCAGCTTGCATTAACATATGGCCTTCATTTGTAATCAATAATTTGGTGTAACGAAAGTTCCTATAATGAGAAGTTCCAAATGAACAGAGAACAAAAAACATATGAGCAGTTCATGTTCATATATACCTTACACAAGGGAAATAGAATTCCCTTGTTAAATGCAGCAGGTTTGTAAAGAGATTTCTTAACAGCTTGATAGAGAGCAAAATGGAGTCTCTTATTCTTCTTAATATCATCCCTAATTCGGGGAAGTAAAACAAGTCTATAGAACCGCTCTGCCTTTTTACCACCAAAATTGGAAGCAAAGATCCTTGTTGCCTGATACACGGCATTCGGCGACCAATTCTCAGGTTCTGTCAAGTACAAGACATCCTCCCAAAGTTGCATAGAAGGGATGTGTTTGAAAGCTTTGGGCATTTTTCCAGCAGTATAGTTACTCAGAAACTTGCCAACACTGTAAGTTATATGACAAATGAAATTGAAAGTAGACTCGTCATTGTCAAGAACATATTTCAGCTATTACCTTCCTAAAAGAAATTGCAAACTTATTTTCCAGAGTATAAATTAGAAGACTTTTCAGTGACAGATTCCACGCGGCTTACCCCTTATACACATCTATGATAGACTGATCCAACTTAGGCAGAGGTCGAGAATCTGAAAATTTTTAAAACAAAAAACATGTTTAACCCGAAACAGTTCGGTATATAAATTTAGTCGCAACCGAAATCCAGAGACTTCATAGATTAAAAAAGAAGAAAAGCAAATATGATTGATGAGTTATAAACCTGAAGAAACATTAGCATCTTGGTTTTTTATTTTTTCAATAATAACGTCTGTAAGTGTGCGCAGAGGACACGCATCCTTGGAAAAGAATGCCTCCAAAATTTTCTCATCTTCTTCATTAATCACCTCCTAAACATGCAACAAGGGAATAAGATTTATATAAAAACAAAAAGAAAACGCTTGAAAACCCGTGGAATTATACTCACTTCGTAATCACCATCATCAAAACTTTGAACATCGGAGAATCCTCGAAAATCATCGATGTTCTCCTCTTCAGCGACTTCCTCGCTCTGGAACGTTGAAAAGGCATTGTACTGGTCGTTGCTTTTGCTCAATTCCGACTCCTCTTCAATCTCCCTTTGTTGAATCAACGCTTCCTTCAAGATCTTTGAGCTCATACCCGACGATATGAACTGCCAGAGAAAGAAAGAAAATAAAAAATTTATGAGAAATAAAGATTAATTGAAGTTCTGTAATAGTCTGCTACTATACCTTTTCTTGTTTCTGTTGGTGATAGGGTGCTTTGGATCTCTTATTCGTTGACGGGACAGAGCTTACGTCATCAACATCATCGAGGGGGAGGAACGGCTGTGGATTTTGATGTCGTTCTCGTCTCTTTCCCATCTTCATTCGGCGGCGGCAGTGGAACGGTGGAGTGTGCTTTAAACGCCCACTAACTATGCTTTCCAACGGAAAAACCTAGGATGGCCGCCCCCAGCTTAAAACCCTCACTAGCTTTACTTTCCAAAGTTCGATTTCGTTACTTCACGTTCAACTGTATTTTTACCGATAATTAAAATTTTCCAGTATTTTTACCGATAATTAAAAATTCCCAACTATTTCAATTGACGCTATTTATTTTAATTTATAAATTAATAATTTAAATTAAAATAAATCAATTAATTTTACCTATCAATTTTTTTAATTAAAAAATAAATTTTTAATAAAAATAATCTCTTTTAATTATATTTTAAATTATTTAATTTTGCTCAATATTTAATCCATTTTATTACTATCTAAAAACGATCAAGTATTTTAAATCTTAAACTTCTTATTTTACTGGTCTAAGTTCTTATTCAACTTTTAAAACATTAACTTTTACTTTATAAAATATAACACATTACATTTATAAGAATTTTAGAAATATGCTACACACGTCTAGAAAATATAAAATTGTCTACAAGTTATTTTCAAATTATTTAAAATTTATGAAAATAATCTTCATTGGTGCGTAATTTAAACTAAACAATTAAAATTAGGCAATGTGTATGCTTTTAAAGTAGTATTGGTTAGTGATACAGATAACTTTAACATTTAAATAAAAATGTAATTACATTTCTTAGATTTTGATATTTATAAAATAATTCTTAATATCAAAGTTCACTCCTAAAATAATCTTTCTAGACAAAGTTTAATATATTATTATTATTTTTTATAAAATAGAAAAATAATTTATTTATATTATATAAAATTAATTCGTAATAACAATTAAACATATTATCAAAGTTGCGAATATCGTACTGGACTTAGTACACGGTACTATGACCAATACCCTTTCGGGTATTTTTTAAATTTATAAAATGGTCTCTAAAATTTTTTAAAATTTGCAAAATAGTCTATTGGTATATTGTACAGTTATACTGTATACTTTACAAGTTTACATCAACCATGTTTCCAAAAATCACAATAATAAATAATAATCATAATTAATATGAAATAAAAATAATTTTAAAATATTTCACATATAAATAATAACCACAATTAATATGAAAAAAGGCAATCATCATCATACAAATATAAAATTAAGAATAATACAAAGTATTTAAAATATTACAATAATATAATTTCATCTTTTTACTAAATAATAATTATATCAAAACATTCAATAAAAAAAACAATAAATATCCTTCTCTATTACAATTTACTACAAGAGTTCATAACGAAGAAATAATCAAGTAGAAGTTAAACCTGAAATAAAAACATTTACACTACAAGAAAATTTAATTTAAGCAACCAAATTCTCAGCAACCATAGTAAAAGGGTTGCTAATTATATATTTTTTGCAACCAAAAATTATTTGGTTGCAATATATAAGTTACGTATATTTTTTACCGACCAATCAATACTTGGTGGCT
>JANZLX010000004.1:19412629-19423361 GCA_025531955.1 Erythroxylum orinocense | reverse complement strand
TCCTTGTGCAATTGCCCTAAACTCTGCTTCTGCACTGCTTCTTGCTACTACGGACTGCTTCTTGCTTCTCCATGTGATAAGATTCCCCCATAGTTTATTACAATAACCAGATGTTGACCTACTGTTTTCAATATAACCTGCCCAATCTGCATCTATGAAACCCTCTATGCTTCTTTTCTTATTTTTCTGAAACATTAATCCTCTACCTGGACTGCTTTTAAGACATCTCAAAATATGGTTGACTGCCTTTAACTGTCTTTGAGTTGGAGAGTGCATAAATTGGCTAACAATAGTCACAGAATAAGCAATATCTAGTCTGGTTAGTGACAAATAGATAAGTTTTCCTTCCAACCTTTTGTAACTTCCTTTGTCAACAGGAGGATCTTCTTCATTTTTCTTGAATTTCCAATTGCTCTCCAGTGGAGTTCCCATAGGTTTGCAACCCATCTTTCCTATTTCCTATAGTAAATCAAGAATGTATTTTCGTTGAGATATGAAAATACCTTCCTTCTAGCAATTTCCATTCCAAGAAAGTGTCTTAAAGCTCCGAGGTCTTTTACCCTAAATTCCACCCTCAATTTTTGTTTAAGATCATTGATCTCACTAGTGTCATCGCTTTTGTTTATAATATCGTCCACATACACAATCAAGATGGGTTTCTTTCCATTTTTTCCACACTTCACAAACATTGTGTGATCAACTTGTCCCTGTTTGTATCCAAACCTACAAAGAGTGTCATTGAATCTCTTAAACCATGCTCGTGGAGACTGTTTGAGGCCGTATAAGGATCTTTTTTAGTTTGCAAACTCTTCCCCTTCCTTCTTCGGTTTCAAAACTTGGTGGTATTCTCATATATATTTCCTCATCGAATGTACCATTTAGGAATGCATTTTTAATGTTGAGCTAATGGAGTTCCCAATCTAAATTTGTAGCCAATAGAACGACTATAATTGTGTTCAACCTCATAATCTATTCCATAGGTTTGTGTAAAGCCTTGAGCCACTAATCTAGCCTTATACCTTTTAATCTCTCCATCTACCCTATACTTCATAGTGAACACCCACTTGCTACCAACCGCCTTTTTTCCTTCGGGTAGACCCACAATCTCCCATGTTTTATTATCAAGTAAAGCTTTCATTTCTTCAAGTACAGCTTCCTTCCACTTACGTTCTTGGAATGCATCATGTACATTTCTTGGAATTCTTACACTGTCAAGCTTAGTAGTGAAAGCTTTAAACTTTGAACATAACTTTGAGTAAGTCAAATAATTTGAAATAGGATATTTAGTAAATGATCTTACCCCCTTCCATAGTGCAATTGGCACATCTAAGTCACTTACCATAGTCTCTCTAGGAACCGGTTCCTGGTCCAATGATTGGCCTTATTGTAATACACTAAGGTTGGTTTTTCGGGAATTGGTTCTCCCATTGAATTAGACTGGATAGTTTCAGGTTCAATGGTAGGTGTTTGCAGGTTTTGTGGGAAGGTTTGTGAGATAGTAAGTGATATGCTTGGATCCTAATAAATCTCTTCATAGGATGTTTCCCTTTGAAGATAGTTATTGGTGAAGTGTGGTTGTTTTTTGAAAAAAGGGGCATCATATGAAACAAAGCATTTGTTTGTAGAAGGTGAGAAACACTTATAACCCTTTTAAGTGGGAGAGTACCCAACAAACACACATTTAATAGCTCGTGGGTCAAGTTTGCTTATATTGGGTTCATTGTTCTGTACGAAAACAGTACACCCAAAGACTTTAGGAGGAAGAGAATTAAGGAGCTTAATGTGAGGAAATTGTTCTAGAAGAAAACCTAATGGGGTTCAGAATTGAAGAGTTTTTGAAGGAAGACGATTTATCAAATATGAGGCAGTTAGAATGGTTTCTCCCCAATAGGAATTTGGAACAAAGTTGGTGAACATCATAGATTGGGCTACCTCTAAAAGATGACGATTCTTGCGCTCCGCTATCCCAATTTGTTGTGGGGTATAAGCGCAAGAGCTCTGGTGAATGATCCCATTTTCACTAAGATATTGAATAAAATCAGTTGACAAATATTCTCTCCCATTGTCTGTACGTACTACTAATAAAGGTCTGGAATACATTTTGGATGAGTTTGTGGAATTGTTTAAAGATATGATAGACTTCAGATTTGTCTTTCATTAGATATACCCCACACACCCTTGTATGATCATCATTGAAACTGATAAACCGACGAGTACCGGTTAGACTTGTAACTCGAGCGGGACCCCAGATATCACTATGAATTAATTGGAAAGATTTTGAGGGTATGTATGAGTGTATGAGATAAGTATTTTTGCTTTGTTTTGCAAGGAAACATTGTCACAATATAAAGAAATCTAATCTTTATTGATGAAAAGGTTTGGATATAAGATTCTCAAATATGGGAAATTGCGATGACCAAAAAGTGTTGATGCCATAACATAACATCATAATTTGACATAATTAAAAGGGAAATCCTATGTGGTGATTTGGATTCAGTAGGAATACTGTTTCCTAAGATGTAGTAAAGTCCATCTTTTCGCTCAGCATTGCCAATTATCTTCACCGAACACCAGTCCTGAAATTCACAATGAGATGGAAAGAACGTCAAAATATAGTCCATGTCTTTGGTTAATTGATTGACAGATAGTAGATTATAAGTTAACTTAGGCATATAGAGAATAGTATTTAATGTCAGTTTTGGCAAACAAACGCTCCTTGATCAATAGCTGGTGACCCTTTTCATATGGCTCATATTTTTCAAAGACATTCAAAGACCCAGTCATATGGTTTGATGCACTTGTGTCCACAATTCAGAGATCGTGACTTAGGGACTTCGATAATAATGATTGACACAAGTTACCTTTATGCGCTAGTGTTGTAGTAGAGGTTTGTTGGTCATGTGTGTCTTTCTTAGTTGTGATTTTTGTCTGATTCAAGAGTTGCTGAAGTAGTTCAATCTGTTAGGGGGACAGGTTTAGTCCTGTGGATATGTTGATATCAGATTCTGCTACATGCTCTACTCTACGTTTTTGCTGAACTCTTTGGCTTTTAGGTTTCCAATCTGGTGGTTTCCCATGTAATTTCCAGCAGGTCTCACGGATGTGGTAGGGCTTATCACAGTGGTCACACCACTGCTTGTTCTTGGTTTCTTGCTCTTGGGTTTGGTAAGTAGACTACTTTTGAGAGTTTGCCACTAAAGCTGAGCCTTGAGAGGTTTGTTCAAAAGTGTGAGGTCAGCATGACCTTTTTCCTACTCTCTTCCCTACGAACCTCAACAAACGTTTCTCAGATTGATGGCAATGGTTTCAAACCGAGTAACCTTCCTCGCACTTCATCAAGTCCAACATTAAGTCCTTGCAAGAAATCAAAAACTCACTTATCAGCATCAACACGACACTCCCAATTTACTACATAAAATAGATCCATCTCTTGCCATAATTCAGTAAGTTATAATACTCGGTAACAGGCATATTACCTTGGTGAGTATTTCTGATTTTTGATCTGATTTTAAAGCATTAAGAAGTGTTTTCCAAATTAGAATATATTCTTGCACAGTCTCTTAGATTTCTCTTGCAGTTTTGCAAAATAGGTAGGTTCTTCCAATTTTTGGCTCCATTGAATTTATAAGCCAAGCCATGACAATAGAATTCTCAGCTTCCTAAGCACCGTAAGTGACTGTTGTTTCATGTGGTTGAGGAATTGCCCCTGTTAGATGTCCAACCTTGCCTCTTCCTTTGATTACGAGCATGACTAATTGGGACCATTCTCAAAAATTCGTTCCATTTAATCCTTTTTATTTTTAATTAATTAAAAATTCATTCATTATAAAAGAGAAGTTACAAAACCAGGGGGAACATCTCTCCCACGTGAGAGAAACCCTCTTAAAACACTAGTTTCAGACAAATACAAAAACGACAATGTATCTAGTCCAACATTTAACGACACTTCGTAGACAATTAGGGTAAAACTAACTTGCCCTTTCTCGAATCTTTGCATCATTTCTCGATTAGGGAGGGTGAAGTCGACTCTGGAGGCTAGGCAATCGATGGTTCCGACGCTACTCCCACTCAGATCTTCGTGCAAGAAGCTCAACACAGGTATCAAACTCAACAACTGAACTCTATAGTCGTTTAGGGCATGGCTAATCTGAGTTCATTCCATTTAATCTATGTTGCGTGATTTGCAACGAAAGATTATCAATAGGAGATGGAGTTTGGGCCGAAGTTTTACATAATTGGTGTTTGGGATGAGGTTTGGAACTCATCAAAGGAATCGAAGGTTGGTTGAACTCTAGCCATGATGTGGCTGGAAAAAAAATTAGGCTACCAGAATCGCTAGCTCTGATACCATGAAACAAGAGGGTATAGAAAATATCAGAAGAAAAAAAAATCACTTTATTTCTCTGAGTATATGTAATTTATAGACAAGTATAACGTATTATAATACTACTACTAGATTTTTTGTATATACTAACTTATCCAATCTATAGTATATCTTATTTATCAGAAGATAAACTTATCTCCTAGAAGTTAATTTCCTAAGTTAACTAAACTTATGTAAAATAATTATCCAACAATGTGCAGTTTCCATAAACATAGAAGTGATGTTGGAATGTTAAAATTACTTGAATGGAACAGGATGATTAATTAACTTGCAGTGTTTCTTGTCTTTTGCTGATGTTTGTTAAGATAAAATACTCTAATTAATATTAAATAGAAAGTGAAGTTCACATTAGTTACCATACTTCCCCTTTTGTGTTGCATGCTAAGTGCTCTTTCTCAATGAATAAGAGGAAATGGATTCAAATCTACGCTATTCTTTTCTATACTATTATGCTGTAATAAATCAATTAATCATTTACATATGCATTTTTCATTTAAAATTTTATCAATATTCATGTAAAACTGAGATTAGTCTTCTTGTTCTTGATTTTGTTTGATAGATGGCCTTTGGCTTCATATGACTCTTCAGTGGATGACAGTAAAGAGTTTACTACTAACAATTGAATGTCATATTACTTGTAATTTTAATTAGACGTTACGCCAGGAGACTCAAAAGTTCTATGTGTAATAACTCCTAGTAAAACTTGGCTCTGAGTCTTCTCACAACCCCTGAATTTGGTTAGACCATGATCTGATCTGGTTCTTAAGTTTAATATACTGACGGCATCTAATTTACCATGGTAAGCTAATTATTTTTATAACTCAGCAATGATGAACTGCTAGAAAGTGGCTGATGCTTCTCCAAGATTATTCCTGTGGGCCTGTTTAGTATGCAAGACTCTGATGACTAACAATTTTGAATTTTAATCAGGTGGCAGTTGCTTTGTCACATGCTGCAATTTTGGAAGAATCAATGAGGGCAAGGGATCTTCTGATGGAGCAGAATGTTGCGCTTAATCATGCTAGGAGAGAAGCTGAAACAGCAATTCATGCTCGCAATGACTTCTTAGCAGTTATGAACCATGAGATGAGAACTCCAATGCATGCAATTATTGCACTTTCCTCATTGCTGCAGGAAACCGAGCTGACACCGGAGCAGCGCCTCATGGTTGAAACAATTCTTAAGAGCAGTAATCTTCTGGCTACTCTAATAAATGATGTATTAGATCTTTCAAGGCTTGAAGATGGCAGCCTTCAACTTGATCTAGGAACTTTTAATCTTCATGCTGTTTTCAAAGAGGTAAATATTTTATCTGCCAAGTCAAATTACATTCACGAGAACATGCGTATATGCAGCTGTCAAATTATTGCAGGGTAAAGTTTGGTGACTGAGATGTTGTTTTCCTGTGGCAGGTTCATAATTTGATTAAGCCTATTGCATCTATAAAGAAGTTGCTTGTCACATTAAATCTGGCTCCAGATCTGCCAGACTTTGCAGTTGGTGATGAAAAGCGTCTAATGCAGACTATGTTAAATGTTGTTGGTAATGCTGTAAAGTTTTCGAAAGAAGGAAGCATCTCAATCACTGCATTTGTTGCGAAGTCAGGATCTTCAAGAAATTTTCAAGCTTCTGATAATTTTCCAGTGCCAAATGAGAACAATTTCTATTTGCAAGTACAGGTCAGTTCCTTAATTTTCAACCAAAATTTCAAACTTTTGTGTTAAGATGGTGCCAGAAGATGATTGCCTTTTTTAATCTTGCATTATAGGTAAAAGATTCTGGATCAGGGATAAATCCCCATGACATTCCGAAGTTGTTTACCAAGTTTGCACAAGCGCAATCTTTGTCAACCAGAAACTCTGCTGGCAGTGGGCTTGGCCTTGCGATTTGTAAGAGGTAGTTCACTTTTGTGATTTTTGATTTTGTTGCATTTCCTAGAATAGAACTAGACTTGCATGGGTTCTACCTTAAAGTTGGTTTCCGAAATTCCATTAGATAGGTTTTACATGTTTAGTAAGCTGATGAAAATCAATGACTCTTACATGCTTGGGAACAGGTTTGTCAATCTTATGGATGGACATATATGGATAGAAAGTGAAGGTCTGGGTAAAGGATGCACTTGCATCTTCATCGTTAAACTTGGTATCCCTGAGCGCACAAATGAGTCTAAGCTCTCTTTCATGCTGAAAGGGCCACCAAATTATGGACAGACAACTTTTCCAGGGCTCAAAGTTCTTGTCATGGATGATAATGGGTGAGTAATACTGATTGCAGCATGTTTAAAACCAAGTTGTTAAGTCATATCAACCATGACAAGTGGTGTTGATTGAGTTGGGTTATATACAACTGGCTTCATATCTTTGTTCCCTTTTTTGGATGCAGTAAGAAATGACTTTAGAAAACTGAAAGAGCTAGATGTGGTAACCAGGACCTGTGGGGGAATGGACAGTGATCGGCAGAGTATATAACCTATATGCATAAGAATCCTTTAACATTACTTGGTGAATTAGGAGACATCAACATGCCTTCTTAGGTGTGTGATATGTCCTGTCATTGGAACGTCCTATGCCTTTCATAATCTTCAATGCATTTCTTATGTGCTTTAAGAATAAGATGAGAGCCTCTTTCTGACTGGCTATGGTTATTGCTCAGCAGAGCATTTCATAACTTTTGTTCTTGAAACACTTGATTGGCACACTAACAGATATGCCACTATATGCCATCTAACTAAACACCAGTAATTCTTTATCTATTAGACTCATGTCCCTTATCGGTGTTTACGTCTCTCCACCTCTCTAATTGCTCCAATCCTATGCATTGCTTCAGTAATTCTTCATCTATTAGATTCATGTCCCTTAAAGGTGTTTACATCTCTCCACCTCTCTAATTGCTCCAATCTTATGCATTCCTTGTGTGCAACGCTATTTCACTCACATTCAAGGAACTCAAGATCTATTCACATTCCAAGAACTTTTAGGGCAATATGGTCACCAAAACTTGCGAAGTTCCTTGATGCTATTGGAGAATTTCATAGATATATGGCGGCAGAGATTCTACTATTTAGTTCTTTGTTATAAACACATTCATTGACTTTCTAGGTTTGCCACTTGTGTCCCTTGCTTTTTTTATGAGAGCATTATAAGGTAGGTGACCCTTGGATACTCTGTATTTGTAATGCATCGTTGCACTTAAGACTAGTGACAATTAATGATGTCAGTTGTTAAGGTTGAAGCAAACTAGGTAACGTCCTGCTACTTCATGATGGCTTAGGCAATGAATTTGTTTATCTGAACCTATTAAGATTGTGTGATAAGGAAGCCAAGTAGAGTAAGAATGTCGTGCAAGAAGAAAGAGAGATAATGAAAGCTTAGGCGGGAAGAGGAGGAAGTTATAATCACATTTCTAAAGCGTGCTTCCTGCTATGATGCCCTTCATGCGTCTGATCATAACTAGACAGATAAGTCAAAAAGCTTTCATGTACATGTAAGCACTTAACATTCATCGTATTCAAATAGAATAGATCTTGAATAATCTGCATAACAAAATCTCCTCTTTATCCAAGCAGAAGGAATTCTCTAGCCTAGCTTACTCCTCTTTATCTAAGCAGAAGGAATTCTCTAGCCTAGCTTAATTTTTCTATGTTCCTCTATACACCATGCTTATGCTTTGGTGGACTGTGTGCATGGCAATGTCATTTCTTTTGAATCTCATGTCTCATGTTATCTGACTTAGTGTTCTTGGAGAACTGATTTTGGTTGTTCTCATTTATTGCTCCTCATTAAAGGACTTAAAAAAGGATTCTTTGTTCAAAGGATGCGAACTTTTGAACGCCATTATTATATACCCTTTTATAGTGTTAAGTATACCATATTGAAAATAATAGGGAGCTTCTTGTATTCTAGATTGTTGGCAGTATATTTATGTTTTGAAATGTTTACTTTTTGGTGGTACTTAAGCAAAATGGAATTTTGAGGTGATGCTTGGTTCAACCATTTATTTTGTTTTTTTTTTTATTTTGACAAATTTAGTAAAGAAGTGTGTTTGGTTAAGATTTTGCTTTCAGTTTTTTTTTGGTTTCTTTCTTTTTCTATAGTGTATGAACATCGCAAAAGGTGGTTTCAATCTTTTGTTTTCATTTTTATCACACTTTACTGTTAATTAGATAAATGTTATAAATTATTTACTATTAACCGCTAATAAAAAGTTTTGACCATTATAATCCATATATTCAATAATAAATATTTTAATTTACTTTTAAAAATATTTGTAAAATTTAAATTATTTTAAAATATCCATTATTAAAAGTAAAATTATTTTCATATATTTTAATAATCTGAAGTATTTTTAAAGTAAAATGATTTGACAAGTTAATTATTTTAAAGGTATAAAAGTATTTTTTTAATGAAATTTACTTATAAATAATAAGATTTTACATTTCAAAATTGAGATTTTACTAGGTTTAATAATTATTATGAAAAATTAAACTAGTTTTCAATTATTTGCAAGTACAAAATTGTAATTTTGCACTTATTTTTAACTATTTAAATACATTGTACAATAAGTGAAGATAAATATTATATAGGGACATTTATACCATAGATTTATGATTATTTATAATTGTAATAATTATTCACGTTAAATAGCATTAACAAATTACATTTTTTATGATTGTTATTTAAAATATAAAAATTTGTTTAATTAATATAAATACCTGAGAATTATAATTCAATGTTCTTTTGTAACTAAAATGTTATTAATAATTAGTATTTATTGGTAGGTATTTCATAATAAATAATTATTGATCTAATTGACTAAATTAATTTGTCTTCCTTTATTATTTGGTGTATTTATTATTATTAGTAATAAATATACAAGTACATTGATATTAAAAATTAAAGAAGTTTTTGTTTTTGTCAAAGGAAATCATGGAAAAAAAATCTCTAAGTGGACCATCGAAGTGAAACCAAAGGGTCCTTCAATTAATAGGTTTTTCTAATTCCTTTTTGGATCCTATAATTAGATAACACTTTTTGCTAATGAATAATAATAGTTGGAAAATTGGTTTTCCATTATGTATCAGTTCCTTGGATTTTCCTCTATAAAAGACACAATATATGTTAAAGTCAAAGGTGTACTTTGTTAAAAATATAGCCTTATGATTATTATACTCAAATTTCTAAACACTCATTAATCAATCAGAATCATACGCAGATCGAAAAATAATGATATATATACAAATAAGAATACTAACCTTGATCCATTGCATAATAGAAGCGTAAACAGTGAAGCTTAATAGGATTCATGTTTTTCCAACGGAATGAATTCTCCTTATGGAGTAGAGAAAATTGACAATACCTTTTTGAAAAAAATGTCAAAAGTTGTTTTTGGCTTGGGGACCACAATCTTTTTATAGTCAGTTTAGACTTACAGTCCATTATGGGTCCATTAACCATAATGACTCGTAATGAGCTTCTACTCATCAAGCTCATACTATTACTTAATTAATATATCTATAGGCCCAACTAATTTACTAAAATTAGATCACATTTTATTGGGCTTATAATCGTGATATAAATTTATGTACATATATTTATACACGTGGCTCATGAAATTCTAACAATCTCTCACTTGGGCTACATATATTTCGGAATAATGTACATAGAAGAAAAGTTAATGCGCACAAACTTGCTATCTTATGCTAGAAATATATCAAAACAATCTGGTCCAATTTTATTAGCGTGGGATCAAAGCGGCTTTTGTCATCTAATTTTGTGACTAAACCGAACAATTGTCACAATGCTAGCATAATCAATGACATAGATAAAGTATGAATTTGTAGCATGAAAATTACATGTGATGTGATCATAATCATGCCTATTTTCAACTGGTCCAAAATTTGTGACTTATAAAGTCTCAAAACACTTTCTAGCCTTATGCAATACTGCAACATAAAGCAAATTTCATATGTTCATAATTTTCAAATAAACATGAAATTCATTAGATTTCATAAACCAAAATCTATACAGAAAGATGACTTTAGATCTTAGAAACATAAACCTTCAAACAAAAACTTTAGATGTCAAAGAACATACACAGAATTAAAGTTTAACTCCCACTAAAGTGATATGTCTTACAGACCTACTACACCCATATTGGCCACATGTACGTCAAACACTGAAGGTGGCAACCCTTTAGTGAGTGGGTTTAGAGCTTGTACCAATATTTTCTATAAACACTTGAAGATTCTGAACCCTTTCTTTCACAGCTAAATTGTAACATCCCGCCCCTTACTTCGGGTTAGAACCCTAAAATTTGGTGCATGTGAGCTATGGGGCTTGGTTTAAATGA
>JANZLX010000004.1:19392726-19404370 GCA_025531955.1 Erythroxylum orinocense | reverse complement strand
TGGGTAATTTATTTATAGTTAGTGTGTAATGAGTAAAATGTATTGTTTGTGGATTGTGTGCTAAATGGCTTACTTGACATGTTGTGTTGTGGAAATTGCTGTATAATGTATGACATTGATAAGAATTGAATTGTGAACTGTTATGATGTGGCAAAATGTATTATGAGGTGTTATATGCTATGTCATGCATTGAAAGATGTATGACATTTTGATATGATTGAATTGTGAGTATGATTGTCATGCCATTGAATTCAAGTCATGGCATTTTGATTAAATGGAAAGAAACAAAGTATGAGAATATGAAACTATGAATGATTGTTTTGAATATGAAAATTGGTTATGTTTGATAAGGGTGGAGAATATATCACGAAGGTTTTTAAGGATTTTTCTTAAAGGAATAGTTTAATACATAAATCTAGTGCCTCTTATGGACCTTAACAAAACGACATAGTTTAAAGGAAAAACTAAACGCTTAAGGAAATAATGAATGCTATATGATAGGTGTAGATTATATTACGTTTTTATAGATGTTAAAGTGTGCTTTCACGTATTTCTTAGATTATTATGATACGTATAGGCTTAGAATTATGTTATTATTAGTGTTCGTATGTATTCTAAGTGTTTAATTGGTTTGGAGCCAAAACTTGATCTTAATTTTATGTTTCAAGAGGTGTTTGATGTGTTTGTGAGTGTATAGACACTACGACAAAAAGTGCTTTAGGCAACAGTAAGTACAATTATGCCTTTACATTAAGGTAACAAAATTCTTGTCGTTATAAGAAGTGGCACTACAATAAGTATAAGGCAATCGAAAAATAAAAATTGTTGCTTTAAGTTTTGACTAAGGCAACACATTAGGTTCAAACTATAGCGACAATGTTAAATAGATATTGCAATACTTTAAGTCAGTTACTCCAACAATGTTAAATAGATAAGGCAACAAAATAACTTTTTTAGGCAGGAATTTCTAACAATAAAAGCAAAATGTTAATATTTTGTTACCAATAATATTTAATGTAAAAGTAAACTATTGCCATTATATAGGCAATATCCATATAGACATTAAAACCAATATATAAATATTAATGTACGTCTTAAGTGCAAACATATTGTCAAATATAAACGACCAAAAAATTGCATTTATATATAATATATAGTCTATAAGGTCATAAATAATTCAACATTTAACATATTCAAAGAACAAAAGCAAATTACATGTACTTTGATTGTTTTTAAATATAAAAGCGAATTCTATAATCCTTAACAATTGCAAGGAAAATTACATGGGCTTCAACAACTCTTCATCATTTGTAGATTTCGAAGTCAGTGTTAAGCTTCTTTATATTGGCTCTTTAATCTTTCTCAAAGTCCCTTAGAAGTATAACATACCTGTTCTTTTGTACTGTTAACTACAAGTAGTTCAAGACTAGGATTTTACTCATTTTGAATAAAAAATCTGATTTAAGACAAAGAAACAATCAGAGGTGACCTTTTTAAAGTCCAAAGCATATTCTAGTTTAAATTATAAGTATCATTTGAACCAACTAATTTTCACAGAATAAAATTTGAAAGTACAGCCATCTAGTGACATTTACCTAGATTGGCCTAAAAACTTCTTGTTATGCTCAAAACATAAAAGACATCTGATCTAGTACATGGCATCACATACATGATTGATCCAATTTTCAAAGCATATGGAACATAATATATTTTCTCTCTCTTCTTGTCTCTTATAATATATTTTATCTCTCTCTTTTTATCTCTTAGGACACATGCTATACGAGAGATAAATTCCATATGACATTGGCAACCCATACTAAAAATCTTGTGCACTTTGCCTATGTACATGGATTGGGATAACTAAAGCAACCTCTTTGATTTATCTCTATAAAAATTTATTCCCAAAATAAAGGCTACTTTTTCCACATCCTTCGTGGACAAGTTCTTGGATAACCAAATTTTTATAGATTGAAACATAGTTATTTCGATTCCAAAACAATACTTTCATCTATTTATAACACTAAGAAAACGAATAAACTCCCACTAATCTTCTTATAGACACATGATTCATCCATATTTTTTTATAAAATCAAACTCTTTGATTGTCTCATTAAAATAGATGTTCCAACACTATAACACTTTCTTAAGTCCATAAATAGACTTTTGCAACTTGCATGATTAATTAGGAAATCTCTTATATTCAAAACTCTTAGGGTGTGTCATATACACATCCTCCTACAAATTTCCATTAAGAAATTTTATTTTGACTTCCATCTACCATATTTTATAATCATGATATGTGGCTATAGCCAATAATATCCTTAAAGATTTTAGTATAGCTACTAGTGAAAAGGTTTTGACAAAATCAACTCCTTTTTTAAATATCCTTTAGCCATTAACTTTTCTTTGTACGTATATACATTACCATCCATGTCAGTTTTTCTCTTGAAAACCCATTTGCATCTAATAGGTACAATACCATTATGTGCATGCACTAAAGTCCATACTTGGTTAATGTACATAGATTCCATTTCAAATCTCATGGCTTTATTCCATTTTAAAGAATCAATGTCAGACATTGCTTCTTTAAAAGTAATAGGCTCATCATGAACGAGCGATATATTATCCTTGCTTTTTTTTTAATATATAGATCTAATCTAGTAGGTGGATGACGTATCCTAGTAGTGCATCACAGTTTATGTGTCTCTTGAACCTTGGATGTACACATCATATGTAACAACTTGAGGTTCTTATTCTATCTGGATGTTAATTTATGGCTCTTAAACTTCTCTAACTTCTACCTCACTCCCATTACTTTCTTTGAGAATAAATTCACTTTCTAATAATGTATCATGCCTTAAGACAAATACCTTTTGCTTAAGAGGATGGTAAAATTGATATCTAATACTCGTTTTCAGATACCCCACAAATTTGCCTTCATCCTTTTTAGCTTGAAGATTATAAGTTATTACATGCTTCACATAAGAACACATACCTAAATCTTTAAGTGTGACATCCTTGGTCTTTTACTAGTTCAACATGTCATAAATATCCAAATATTAGGAATGTCAAAGTGGTTTGACTTAACTTGTCCATGCATGCTTATGATGTATAATTTAATCCCTTTGTCATCCAATGTTCCAATTAGACAAAGTATGGATATAGTGTCTACTCTTTTGTGTCCAATCATGTTTGTTCTTGCTAATTAGTAATTGATTTATAATTGATATCTGAAAACATCTTTTCAAATGTTAATTTACTTTGGCCAGAGAATTCCATAAATTACTACTAATCAAGAATAGTATACCATTCTCTCTAATTACTTTAGAGTGACAAATCTTTTATTGACTTATTCAACTATCTCCATATGGTTCATACTACATCCATGTACCACTGATCGAATTATCCTAGTATAGTTTATAAGTAGCATCAAAACACAATAATTTCCACGTAAGATACCTTGGTAATCTCAAGTCTAAGGATCAATTATACAACCATCATTGTAAGGAAAATCACAAATAAGTAAGTAATGTTTCATTTGAGATCCTCATAATCAGGTTAGTTCAGTGAACTTATATTCTAATAAGCACACATTCATTAGTTTATCTATACTTTAATTTATAATATCAATTACTTTATTCGAAAGAAAGAAAAATAATGTGGGCTAGTTTTATCACTTCATCAATATCATGTCTTGATGAAACTATAACTAGGAATGTTTAGGAATAATATAAAAGTGTAAATTGAATCTCATAATTATGATCACATCATAATTTCAATTACATAGTAATTATTTCAGAGATTTTATCTTTAGTATTAAAACATCAAATGTAATTAATTTAATACATAAAGATAAAGAATGCCTTTTTATTAATTCAATAACAATGTCATACATCAAATTGCAACCAATCGATTGGCTACAAGAGCATAAACCAACATGAACATTTTCTAAATTCTTCTCCACGATCTTTGCCATACTTACAAATTCTTCTCCAACGTTTGACTTGGTTCTATATATTGGGTTTTCTAGATGTTCTTTTAAAATGTAGAGAATTTTTGTTAACATGATAGACACTTTTTGCAAACTTGACGACACCTTTTCTCTAAGCGGCTATTTCTGTGAGTTCCAAATCTTCAATCTAGAGTGCACGAATTCGTGGACTAGTTGTGTTAACCTTAGGGAGTAGACTACTTATTCGATTGTATCATAGTCGTGTTGATTTAAAAAAAAAAAAGTTGTGACTACGCCACGACACAACTATTCGATAAGTTTTATTCTCTATTGCATCTTTATTTTCCTCACAGATATAACTTTAATATCCTCTTCTTGCTTCAATTAAGATAAAGAGCTGGTAGGAGTAAAGTTGAGTGTGCGTATGTGTGATGCTAAAGAGAAGATCTTGCGCAAGACTACACAGCCTTATTACATGAGCAGTGCATCAAAGTATAGCCCTATCGGTTTCTTGTCAAGGAGTACATTTTTCTTCTTCTTATGATGATGATAGGTCGATACCTGGATGCATTGTTTCATGAGCAAAATGCGCGGTCTTGAGCAAGATCTTACCTGGCCTCTTTTGATATACCCAGCACGTATAAAGCCACATTCATCTTCAGTCTCCTTTTACTTTTTGTCTCAGAAAATTCAATGGGATGAGAGAGAAAGAGCATACATGTATGTACAGAAAACTAATCCAAAGAAGAAGAAGAAGAAGCATACTTTGTTATTATACATGGAGATACGAACCCAAGAAAGCTTACAGCTTCCATATATCCTGACCACCCGCGTCGTCAGGATATTTATGTAGGTGAAGATTTTGGTACCCCATTAATTTTTTACCTGATTGCCCTTGTTACATGTATAATTTGTGAAATTAAAGACTCTTGGCAGTTTGGCGAGGATCAAAAAAGAAAATATGTGGCTTAACACTTGAAGACTGTTTTGATGGTTAGTACATAGAAAGGCAATAATAAAGGTGCTAACTGAACTTATTAAATGCTGTTCAAATTATTGTTATTGTAGGTGGGTAAATCTTTTTATATATAGATTAACGCTACACCAAGGTTAGAAATAGTTTTCTTTTTTTTTTAAAGAAGGATAACCGATTGATTTTATGTACGAACTGAAATTTATGGGGAGTAATAGTAATTTGATTTTAGAAAGGAACTTATTTACGTCCTAATAAACTAATCAAAATGGATAGTGATGGACCTTTAAAACCTTATATTTCTGTGTTTTTATTCACATTCTGTTAGAGTGGTTACATTACATACCAGAGTTCGGTCTTTGGTTAGGTAGGTAAGATTACTCAAAATAGTTGACTGCTGGGGCTGCAATGCCTCACGCTTTCCCGTGTAAATGTATCGGCTCTAGGTTGGCTGCTTACGTTTCTGGCTATGCATATTAAAAGCCAAAACAGTTGTGTAAGGCCTTGTTAAAGAAAAGTCTATTATCATCCTCTAAAACTTTCAAACCACAGCTGCCAAATTCATGCTCATCAAACTTTTTTTAGTCAATGTAATTCTCTTCTGATTTAAAAAAAAAACACAAACTGTCACAGGGAAAGAAATATATTACCTACGAATCAAATTCATTGTTGATTTTCAGATAAGAAGAATGATTTCATGACATCACTGCACATTTTGTATTTAATTTTCTCATAATTGTTTTCTATTAAAAGCATAATATAAATCTCTATTAGAATTATAATTAACAGTTAACTCAAGAAAAGTAGGCAATAGTTTCTTAGAAATTTGGCGTTTGAACAGCTGCTTGCAAGATTTTAAGGTAAATTTCCACAATGGATACCTTTTCCAAATGTATGACTCCATTAAATTAGCATTATGAAGTTCCAATGCACGCAACTTTTGAAGTGCCTCCCTATGCCTTTTAACCGTTGTAGATGCTGCTGCTGACCCTGGTAGAAGAGGGATATAGGTGTGATAAGTTAGTGATTGGCAAAAGGGTCATCATTACTCCAATTTTCAAATCACCAAGATGTTAGCTCACCATTCTCTATCTTGCACGGAATATTAGTTTACAGGTGTTCCCTTAACCTTTGCAATTGTTCTATAAACCATGAAACTCTCCAATTTCCAAAAGCTTTTGCCTTTCAAGAAGTAAGAGTAAATACACATAACTCACAAAGCTTTTGGATCAGAGAGTAATCTCTACATCCTTTTGGTCAAGCTGACTTCGTTCCTTCAGATTTAACTAGAAAACCTCCTCCTAACAACCTTGCTATAGGAGTGAGCAATAATGGCCCCTGACCAAAGAAAGCTCCAAAGATCTTCTCAATATCTTTGATAAGTCTATTTAAAAGGAAAATATGAGAGGACCAGAATGCATTAAGAGCGCTCGACATTGACTTTTTCAAAGTCACTCTCAACAAAAATGACAAATTATGATTATTTAATTAAAAGAAATTCAGATCCTTTCCAATAGTGGAAGGTAATCTCTAGAGCAAAGTAGATAGCGGTAATCTCAAATAAGTAAAGAAGGGTCTTTGCACCTCAAGCCAAACAAAATAATAAAGAAGGGTCTTTATTATCATGCGTTTTGGTTCACATATTAATAAATTAATTAAAATGAATGTCTAAGGAATTAGCATGAACCTTCTTTGGTAATCAGTGTAACGATACTTATTGTGTTCTTTTTCAGACTCGTTGACTTGTAAGATGACAAATTCTTCATGTGCCTTTTATTAATATAATTTTCTTTACCTTCCAAAAAATTAGCATAAACCTCTTACGCATAAATAAATTTGGTAAAGAAGATTAATCAAATAGATAAAGAATATACCTTATAAAATAAAAATAATGACATTGAAAGATTATTTTCATATTAACAATATCTTTAGAATTTTGTTTAAATAAAAATATTTACTTTCATAAATGTTATGTGTTTACTATTCTTAAAATCAGATAAAGTAAGTTTGGTCGACAGACAACAAAATTACAAGAAAAAGTTCATAATGTTAATAATATAATTCATAATATTATGATTGTGAGAATGTAATCTTTACAAAACCAAATCGAAGATCTCATTGTTTATTCTCATATTTTGTACTTACCTTTAAAGCTTATTTCATTAAATGTATTCATGATTTTAATAATTGGAGAAAACACACACACATTTTACAATAAAGTTCAAATTGGATATTTTGAAATGTCAATAATAAAAAATTATTAAATTAACTAATTTTACTAAACCTAAACTATAGTCATAAAAAATTTGTTAAAGCCAGTGCTTTTGTACGGTAATAATTCTAGTTCTAAATATGCATAACTAAAAGTAAGCAAACTCTCCAAAATTTTTACATGTGATATTCTTCAACAAAAGATTGATGTTCAAATTTATATTACATTTTTTTTTGGTGATGAGCTTTCATCCTAATTCACATATTTACAAATTAATTTAAGTGAATATATACATATATATATCAATAACATAAACATATTATATGTATAAATGAATTGGATAAATAAGATATTTTAACCACATATGTGTAAAGATATTTTAAGTAAAATAGAATTATTATATGGCATAAGCTTATTATATGTAAAATAAGACAGATAATGTAGATAAATCGAATAAATGATAAATAATATGACTGCAAAACTTAGAAAAACTAATGATATTAAAAGATTAGTCTCATATTAACAATAAGTACCATGAATAATAAGAAACTCTCAAATAAACAAGCAAAATGCTTTAAATATGAGATTAGAAATATATTCTATTTACACTACAAGAAAAATGAAGTTTAACGACGGAAAGTACCGACGGAATTTGTATACATTCCGTCAATAAACTTATTTATCGACATAATTTACTGATGGAAAAAAGTGTCAAAAATATGACTATGAAAATTTTGTATATCGTCGGTAAATTTACCAACGACTATTTCGTTCGATAGGTAAATTTCTGTTAGAAAATTACCAACGGATTTGATTATTCCGTTGGTAATTACCTACGAAATTTTTTTCCGTCAATAATTACCTACAGAATTTTTTCTGTCGGTAAATCCAATATATTTTAACAATGAACATTTGTTTCTGTCAGTAAATTTGCCAAAAACTATTTTTTAAAATTTACCTGCAAAGTGTTCAGTTTCTTTGATTATCTTTTATTTCTTGGCCAAGACATTCATCAAGACAAGGGAAGTTTGGCCAGTGTCTTTGAACCCATCTAATCTTTGCCTTGGTAATAAACTATGTCTCGTGGTTAGCTCCCCGAACTTGGTCAAAGAAGATGTTTGAACCCAAGACAAAATCTTTGCGAACCACAACCCACCTCGCACTATTAGAATCAAAAATTTATCCCAACATCACAAGTAAAATCACGTCTTATCCCTTCTATCACTACCATTTATACCTTAAAGTTATTTTCCAATCACAAAATACACAAATAAATGAAAGTAATTAAATATCCAAGTTAACTTTCATCCAATATACGAAAAAACACATGACAATAGTTGCAAAAATACCTTCACCAAAGCACACGATGACAATGGCCGGAGAAAACAATGCTGACGAGTAGAAAAGGAGTCCACAACAAAGAAACTAGAGAGAAGAAAACCGAAGAGGAGACGCAAGAAGAAGGAAGAAGAAAACACAGGTGGGGGGAGATGTCGGGTGAGCTGATATTTAAAAGGAATTTACCGACGGAAATTTACGTAGGTAATTTTTTTTTATTCTGACAATAATTTCCTCCTTTTTACCAATGGATCTCTAATACCGTTGCTAAATCCTTTACTAACGGTAATCTTATCCCATCTCCAAAGTCTATCGCAAAATTTGTCGGGATGATTTCTCTCCATATTTAGCGACAAATATTAGTATCGTCGCTAAATAAAAATTTCTCCATTAATTTTACCAATGGAAATGAATTTTTCGTCGTTAATTTACAACGATATATTTTCCCAGTAATTTTCTGTTGCTAATTCTTACTTCCCTCCATATTTAGCTACGGATGTTAGTACTGTTGCTAAACGAAAAATTTCCCGTCAATTTTACCAATAGAAATAGATTTTTCATCGGCAATTTGCAACGGTATATTTTTCGTCAATAATTTTTCGTTGCTAATTCTTGTTTTCCTCATATTTAGCATGTATCAAGGAATCTAAGGAGGAAATTGTTGAGATAAAATCAAATGAAAGTAACTTCAAACTCCTCTAATAAGATACTTTATTACAAAAGCTAGGTGACCTATGGAGTTCTAATATTTCCTAGATAATTGGTGGTGGCAATATTAATAAGGCATTAAAAGATTTATGAGCAATTATCAATTTAATGTCTTAAAAGATTTAGAAGCAATTATCAATTTGATGTCTTATGCCATACTTAAAATATCAGGATTAGGTAAAATAGAACCTATAAAGAGGATAATGTATCCAACTAATAGTTTAATAAAAATTCTCAGGGGTTTTACCTAAAATATTATTATAAGAATTGTTAGGGTTCGTATTTGTAACATATTTTTAGTTTAAGAAGAGGATGAGGAAAGATTACTATTCCTTAGTCAACCATTCCTAGTTACAATATGTCTAATAATCAATGTTAGGAGAGGTGAACTCCTACGTAGAATTACAGAAGAACTCTTATTTTCAAACAATGAAATGCCATTTATGCTTATAACAACTCGAAACAATCTAATTATTTTAATATGTTGCAGAAAATCATAATGGAAGAAGTCAACAAGCTAAGAAATGTGAGAATGCAGGTAAGAATAGAGAAAAAGTTCAAAATGAAGGAATAAGATTCCTTTAAAAATTAGTTAAAAGAAGATTCTAACTAAAACACTCATAAAGAAATACTTGCTAAGAGGTAATCTAACTAGAATTTAAGAACTCTACCATTTTATTTGGATTTATTTTTTGGCATTACAAACCAATACTTTAGATATTTGTTTTATGTATGATAGGAATCTATTTTTAATATATTGTTTGACAGGTTTATATCTTACAATAGTTGTTTGTGTTTGTGTTTTGTCTTTTCATTTTTTTTAAAAGTAAAGAATTAATGCTTCTTCTTTAAAGTGGATCAAAATTTTCACGTAAGATACAATATCTCTTAGGTCGTGACTTTATATTAGCTTAAAGACCTATAGAGAATTCTAAATGTTAGAGAAGTGCTATAAAGGCAATCATCTTTAGCACTTATTGTACAAATCTTTTGATGATTAATAAAGGCATTTTGCATTATTTCGATGTTCATACGTTTATGGATTTGATGTTGATCTTAAATTGATTTAATGAAGTCCTTGATACAAAACATGAAATCGAGGAAATCATGATAATGAGATTCCTATCATACGTGTTAGTATCTGAACTTTTCTTAGTCATAGGATTATTGAGATGGGATATCATTAATCCAGATAGACTAGCGTATGTGATACTCCTTGATTAGATCAAACAGTAGATTTCATAAGCTGTACTTATGATTTGTTTAGAGTTAACATATGGATGCTTACTAAGAGTAGTAAGTACATTGAATTGATCTACTATTAGAAAATCATATGGATATTCTATTCCATTGTCAATGATAGTCTCATCATAGCAATGGTGCAAGTATCATTTGACTTGAGGTACTCAAGGATATCTCAGATACTGATCCTATGCTTTGACTCCATTCATTAGTGCCTTTTAGGGGTTACTTATAGGGTGGTGATTAGGTACAACTTGAGGTATTCAGAGGTAATTGAGTAGCCAATAAAAGATTCACCACTACTGATAAAAAGGAGATGATACCCACGGCCTCTTGTCGAGGTCATTACTCGGGAGTCTCTGGATAGAGATACGTGTCATGAAAAGAGTCTTCAATGACATATTGAGTCATGAGATCCTCAGGACAAGATCTAATAACATTTGTACTAGATGTGACGTAGTCAATCTAGTAAGAGTTGACACTTTGACCATACTCTGAACTAAGTGGGGTATAAATGGTAAAAGGATGAATTGCATGGAAACATTATGTACGGAAGGGTTCGTAGTTAAACCGCTAACTTTTCGGTCAGTTGGGGGTTATGACGTATTGCTAGATACCGCTCTTTACTTGAATTAAGTGTTAATTCAAGTGGCCAACATAACTGAGAACCTAATGGGTCACACATAGATGAGATCCAAATGATGAGTAAAATGGTCTTGAATGGTGATTCAAGATATGAGAGAGTGTTTCAAGATTGTATTGCCATGTGATTGTGGTATAAAACATTGAATGAAAAGGATTAGAAACAAGCATTGTTGGCTTCCATTAGTGCATGTTGTTCATGGTCATTAACTTCTCATAACTTCCATTAATGCATGCTATTTATGACCATTAACTTCTCATAACTTTCCATTAGTGATGGGGGTGATGGAAGGCCAAATGGTGCAGAAAATTTAGATGATTTTTGTACATCTTGTCTAAGATATATAAAAAGAAAAAGAAAGGTTATTTTTCTTACACATACGCTTTTTCTCTCTAAATATTGTTAAGTCGAAACTGACTTTACGTTTGAATAATAATTTTGATGATAAACAAAGATACAAGAAATAAAAAGCAGCTATAATAAATCGTTACAAAAAGTTAGACGGAAGCAAACGTCAGATAGAAGTGAAAATCAGACGGAGCAAAAGTCAGACGGAAGCAAACGTCAGATAGAAGT
>JANZLX010000004.1:19357243-19368435 GCA_025531955.1 Erythroxylum orinocense | reverse complement strand
ACAGCCTGTCTATATCTCAATATAATCTAGATACAACTGTATAATATCTGTAGAAGAATATTAGCATATCACTAACACATCTAATGCATCAAAATTTGCATTACAGAACAACTACAAAAATTCTCAAGGAATTGAACCTAAAGGCAAAGGCATAGCTGAAATTGGGATGAAAGGAGGTAGCAATGACAAGAAGTGCTTTCGATGCAATGGTAGGGGCCACTTTGCTTATGAATGTTCTAATAGAGTTTTGGACAAGAAGAAGAGGAAGAAATGAGTATAAGTGTGAGCACAAGCCTGGAGGAGAGTTGGAAGGAGACTCTAGTGATGAACTAACTAGTCCTACAAATCTTAACAAGAAGAATGGCTTTGTACTGTTATTTTCTTTATTCAAGCTAGATGCGGATAAAAAGTATGCAAGCTTATCATTCATGGAGGAAGAAGTATGAATGTAATATAGGAAAACATGTTGAAACGATTGAATTTACTCACGGAGAAACATCCAAATCCCTACAAAGTTGCTTGGGTGGATGATAGTATTATACCAATTACTTTAAAGTACTTGGGGCTTTCAAATTAGGAATATATGAGGACTCTATTTCTTGTGATGTCATTCCTATGAAAGTTTCTCACATTTTACTTGAGTACTTTGGCTTTGTGATTGAGATGTGTAGCACTTCGAAAAAGCTAACACCTATTAGTTTATATTTTATGAAAGGATGATAAATTTGAAGCCTGTGAAGGAATAAAAGGTAGAAAAACAAAGAGAAAGTAACAAGACAGTCATAAATGCCAAGAAAAAGCCTCTAACTGTCCTTGAGGAGAAATTTGATGCTAAGCATGAAGAAGGTGGTAATAAGCAAGAAGAAGGGACTAATATTGATCAACAACATGCAACGTTTGGGAAAATCTTTGCTGAAAAATCATATGCTAATTTTGATTCCTCAAATTTAACTGATCAATTCAAATCTTTGAGCTTAGATGTAGAACGTGCAAGTACTTGATGACATGGAGAGTTTGATAGTGGGAGATGATCAATGTGTTAAAGATGAAGAAAAACAAAATGAAGTTAATTATTTGGCAAACTCTAAAGTTGAAACAACTGAACAAGTTGAAACACCTAAACAACAAATCAAAACACGAGGACAATAGGCTGAAAAAACAAGGTAGCAGGGTGAAATAATAGGAAAACAAGCTAATATAATAGAATAGGGGGCTGAAAGGATGAATCAGTAATTACTTGGGGTTCTAAAGCTTGTTAGTTCAAAACTTGATGATATCCTTGTCGTTGTTAATGAAGATTATATTGAAGTGGGTGATGGAGAAGTAGATTTGAATGAAGATACAAAATTAACACAATATATGAATAAAGAAGAAGCTATGAGTGCACTTGTAAAATCAAAATTCAGCAATGATGGCAAGTTAATGCATCTGACTATAGTAAGCAGCAATACATATGTTCTTGATGCCTATGTTGTAGAGAAATTGTGTGGTTTTGTTATGAAACCATTTGTAAATATATTGGTCAAGACTTACGATGTTATCCACATTGCTAAATTATTCTTCAAAAAGATTGTATGTCTCTATGGATTATCTTTAACCATCGTCTCTGATTGTGATGTGAAGTTTATGAGTTATTTTTGGAAAACTTTATGGAAAACAATTGAATACTAAGCTTTAATTTTCAAGTTCTTTCAATCCCCAAATTGATGGACAAACGGAAGTGGTGAATAGAAGCTTAGGAGACTTGTTAAGATGTTTGGTTGGACACAATGTTAAAAATTGGGACCTAATTTTCCCTCTAGTAGAATTTGCATACAACAGATCTATAAATAGGTCTACTGGTAAGAGCTCTTTTGAGATAGTCTCGGGTTCAACTAAGGAAGCCTATTGATTTGGTTCCTTTACCATAAACAACATGAGTAGATATTGATGTTGACGGTTTTGCATAACATATGAGGGATATCTTTGATGAGATGCAATGAAAGATAATAACCAGCAGTTTGTCTTATAAAGAACATGCTGATCAACATCATTGACTAGTAGAATTCAATGAAGGAGATATGGTAATGGTTAGGATTCATCTAGAGCATTTTTAAAAAGAGAAATATAAGAAACTTCCTTCGCGAAATGCTGAACCTTATAAGATCATCAAGAAGGTAAGTGTTAATGTTTATGTTTTGGAATTATCAAGTGACATGGGAATTAGTCCTATCTTTAATGTTGCAGACTTAACTATTTATCATGGATATGATGATACGCAATCTCCTATTGCGGTGTTGAGAACTCTAACTATTCCCCATCTTAAAGAGGAGATAGAGGATGTTCTTGATCAACAAATTTTAGCCACAAGAGATGGAAGATATTGACAATTTCTTGTCAAGTGAAAAGGAAGATCAATTTTTCACAGCACTTGAATTTTAGAGTTTGAATTTCAGAAGTTGAATCTAGACATATATGATCGGTATTTATCACATTCTACGTCGAGGACGACCTCAAACAAGCTAGAGGGAATTGATACAAAAGAACTTAACATCTATAAAAGAAATAAAAGAGCAAAGATTAGTCAACTACAAGCTTTAATTTGTGCGATGAGCTACAAGCTTTAATTTGTGCGATGAGAATTGAGAATTGAGTAGACATTTAAGATAATGTCTGAAATTTAGATTATGTTAGGATTCTTTATTAGATAGGAAATAGTAGTAATTTAAATATGTATTTCTATTTTACATTTGTGATCCTATTTGTTTAGGACTTATAGAATTTCTATTGGAATAGGATTTAAATTTGTTAGCAACCCTTTCATACTAAAATAAGGGTTCTAAGAACTCTCTCTATATATATGTATTCAGCCCTTCAATAGGATAAGCAATCTGAAATTTTTCTACAAACTTGAGTTTTCAAATAGAAGGTGTGATGCTTTCTTTTAAGAGTAATTTTTAGAATTTGGGAGTAATTCCTAGTTTTCTACTCTTCATTATTTGTGTTCTTTACTAAATTCCAGCCATCTTAAACCTAAATTTCAGCCATATTAAATCTTGAAATTTTAAGTCTAAATTGTCAGCAATCAAATGTTAGATACCCAACTATACCAAATCTAAAATTTCAAATTTCCTAGCTGAAATCTAGCCCTAAAGTTTGATATTCCGGCAGCCTAATATCAGCCTTATTTCTTGATTTTGGAAGTTTTAGCTACTACTTGATACTTCTTCTATTTGTCCTACATTACTTTGTTTGTATAGTTTTGATATAAGAAATCTGGTTTTCTGAATATTTCTTACCGGGTACCTCCATAACATTTTACTGCTTTTTTCTTTCGTTGCACTTATTTTTGGGATGTGGTAACTGTAATATTTGATGTGACGGTTAGCTTATTCATTTTAATTCTATATGTACCTATGTGGTACTGTAATAATTGTTTCAACAAAGGTAAACTCGTTTTTTAGTACCGTAATCATTCTGATTTTTAACTCTCTTTTATCAGGTTTTGATTGGTGTAAAATTCCTACGTGAATGGCCTTTTCTAAGCCGATTGCGAGTGTGCTTTGCTGAGCCTCCTTATTTCCAAATGACTGTTAAACCCATCTTCACTCATGGACTGGACGTTACTGTACTTCCAGGAATTGCTGGATGGCTGGTAGGTTTATTTCATTCTTTCTAGTGATATCTTGAACTTTCGATCTTTCTCCCTCCTCCCTCCTCTCATTAAATAATGCATATAATAAATATGTACATACCTATAATGAATGCATCCATTTTCAAACATTGTCATGAACGTGCTGGTTTATCCCCTGCCTCTATGAAAAAACTCAGATGCATTTTCTGGTTTGAACTAGGACAAGCTTTTGTCAGTTGCATTTGAGCAGACACTTGTTCAGGTAAATTTACTCCCATTCAAAATGTATAATCTCCATATCTGATGTTTATCTAAATGATATTTTTCTTCATGCAGCCCAATATGCTAGTTGTTGATATGGAGAAATTCGTATCTCCGCAAACAGGTAATTTATCAACTTTAAGGTTGCTTGGAAGTTGAGAAGCTCATGCACTTCCATTTTAGGGGAAACTAACTTTAAAAGTCAGTTTCAAGCAAACATTTAATGCACCAAAACATTTATCTTAATTCTTACTTTTCTGCAACAAATGTTGGCCATCAGCAAAGAAATACCATTCTTGGATAATATTTCTGGTCTCTCTATTCGACTTCAGTTATTCTGACGTTAGTAAGTTAGGGTCCTTAAAAGTGAATTTGTAGCTTAGATGCACTTCACAAAGGAAGATAAGCATAACTCTGGCTGTACTATTTTAATTTTTTACCAAGAATTTTTTTTCCTGTTCCAACTGAAAAATTGCGATCTACATCTGGAAATAAAAAGGTAAACTGGTAAACCAGTTTAGGAGGTGCTTCAGGTAAACTGGTAAACTGTTCATAATGGGGAAGCGCCATTCTGACTTCTTAGTTGAGAAACTTTTTTCCTCTCCTTTGTTGTATTCATTTTAGGATCATTTCTGATATAAAGATCCCGAATTTCATATTGGCACTTCTAATCCACTGGATATGAGCTTCTTGATTCTGGAGTATAGACATAACAGTTGGATAATAATGAGAAGTTTATGAATGTTGTAACCATCCCTCAATGAATAATTTGATAAAACCAAGCCAGTGGAAAGAGTGGAGGAGCATTAAGTAAAAAAGCTCAGTTTTGGTGTTGGGAAATGAATTTAGAAAGAGGATAAAGTTTTCTAGAAGGTAGCAGCTTTCACAATTTTGACTAGTTATTTATTTGCTAATGATTGGACACAACATATTCCAAAATGAAGGGTATAGAGAGATAAACTTTTGGTAAATTTCAGATGATCTGGTGTTAGGCATAAGATTTGAAATAGTTACATATGAAACCAAAGCGGTTGGTCCCCTCTATGTTTATTTGTGCAAGCATTTGCAGGATTTGGTCGTCAAATATTACTGTTGGCTTGTTCTGATGATGGGAAGTGATTATCGAGAAATCCATTGGATAAGATGAGTAGTCTGTTTCATTACGGTGTTTGAAGTTTAAATTTTAAATCTTGAGGCACCATGTATACATGAACTCTGAAATAGAGCTTAGTCTCTGAATACTAGTTTACTAATCAGGCATAGGTTATGACTTGATCGAATAGGGGGGGAAGTGGAGAGTGGCCCTGAGAAGCTGGGCGTTCAGTGTGATTATGGGGCTAGAAAGAAAAGAGAAAAGGCCTAGAGAGCGAGAGAGTGATGGGCAAGCTTATGATTCATTGATGAATAAGAAACTTGAATATTCTATTTATAACTTTTGATTTTGGAAAGCTGACTGTGAGCAAGAAGCTATTTCCGTATATTATGGTATAAACTTTGGTAATAGTTGCAATGATGAGTTAAGAAGGTTGTTCAAAATACGAATTTGTTGGCACCATCACCTTAATAAACAAGCATAAAGTTTATTGGTTCTCACCTTCAAAGTTTTTTCATTACAAGTTCGACAGCCAAAAAATCATCCTGTCATACTAGGCCTTCCATGGAATCTGAGAAATCAAGACATGGTTGGCAATATTACCGAGAAATTATGTGTAGAAATAAGTGATTTTATAGAAAAGTTGAATCCCATAATATCAGGTATGGATGCGGTATTACCAATGGATGATATTTTGATTTGTACATGCTGGAAGATTGAGAGGTTCAATTTGTAAAGATGAAACTTACTGAATAAGCTCAGATTTGTTGGAGAATAGTGGAGGATGGATTGCTTAAAATAGGATACCACCAATTTGTGATTGGGAAGAGATGAAGTTGAAGCTAAGAGAGATTCTTTCACGTTTCCAGGATCATCTTATTGAGCTTGGGCAACGAATTACGACAGTTATGGAGGATACAAAAATATTTGATTTTTCCATGAGAGAACTTATATCTCATTATGGAAATGGTTTAAGAAAAATAATAAACAATGGCTCATTCCAGTGGAGATGTTAGGCAACTGAGGAAGGAGTTTGACAGGGTCATATTTGAGAATAATGTTTATGATAGATCAATTGATGTTTCATTTTACCAGGTAATGTTTCATTACAAGGCATTACCCAACTTGAAAACTGCTAAAACTATTGGGAGTTGGGTTAGATTAAAGGGAAGGCAACTGCTAATTGTAATTTATTGTATAATGGAGTTGCTGTTATATCATATTTTTGTTGAAATGTGTCCTTATCTGTCATATGTATTTCTTACTACTGTTTGAATGTCAGAGAGTTGGTTTTTTGTGGATGAGAAGCAGCCCGTTGCTTTTGCCATGCTTGAAGTTGTTGAAGCATCTGACATCAAACCATCAGATTTAAATGGTCTGTTCTTGAAACTTGATTTCCCTTCCCAGTTTGTAGTATTACTATTCTCAACCAGGTCTAATTGGGAATCTAACTTTTCAGGATTAGCTGACCCTTATGTGAAAGGACAACTTGGCCCTTACAAATTCAGGACGAAGATACAGAAAAGGACATTGACCCCAAAGTGGCAAGAGGAGTTTAAGATCCCAATTTGTACATGGGAGCCATCAAATAATCTGACTATTGAAGTTCGTGACAAAGACCGATTTATTGACGATAGCCTTGGGTTTGTCTCTAATTCTCCTAACAACTATGTATAGTTATGCAGCAGGTTTAACTTCATTGTCATTGGTTTTTCATACAAAATTTTCCTGTCTCTTCTTCAGTAGCTTCCAAATGCCAGTATACTCATAAAAATATTTGTCTTATTTATTAGTGCATCATCGACAACACCAATTGTTTTGCACTTGTTGATGTTGGGGTACTTATGTTTCAATGTGTTTTGACTAGTTGGCTGTTCAACCTGCTAATACATTCTCTTCTACTATTTGAAGGGATTGCACCGTTAATATCAATGGTCTAAGGGATGGTGAGAGGCATGACATGTGGTTACCCCTTCAGAACATTAAAATGGGAAGGCTACATCTTGCCATTACCATCCTTGAAGCAAATGCAAAGGTTACTATTTTTAAAGTAGGATTCAACAACAAATGACATATAAATGTTTTCAATGTTTAACAATACTTCAGTTTATGGGTAACCTTTTCAGGGGAATGGAGATTCGTTTGATGGAGAAAAGATGAACAAGGAAGTACAAAGAGATAGCTTTGCAAGTGATACTGGCAGTAGAGATTCTTTTTCATCAATTTCCTCAGAAAAGCTTGCCAAAGTGCGTGACAATTTTGAGCCTATCAACGTTGAAGGGCGACAAGAGACTGGGATATGGGTCCATCAACCTGGAAGCGAGGTGTCACAAACATGGGAGCCCAGAAAAGGTAAGGATAGGCTCCTTGATACTAAAATCCAGCGAGCTCCTTATGATTCATATGGTAGCATAGCAGCAGCATCTGGACCCCTTAACAGTGATAGCGGCAGTGGTGATGAAAATGGTGAGGGAAAAAGTTCCAGGAACAAATTTCGGCGAAGTTTATTTAAGGTTGGCTCCATGTTCCATCGCAACAAAAATCAGGATAATACAAGCATTACTGGAGAGACTGTTCAGTCTCCGTATGTTAACATTAGAGGCCTTAATCAGAAGACAGTAGGTGTGCAGTTCATAGTAGAAGATGGTCTTTCCGGAGAAACTGCAGGGGTTCTTGAGGAGGGAACTGTTCTAGGGAGCCCAGGAAAAGGACATGTGAAAGATAGGGCAAAGAATATTTTGAAACATGTATTTTCTCGGAAAGGGTCAAGAACATCTCAAGGTGATCCGCAAATTGTAATTGATCCAGACTTGGACTCTTCGGATGATGAGTCAACCTCATCCCCTCAACTTGAGAAGATGTCAGCAGTTCCAAACTCTATAACCCGCTCTGATGTTTCTGACAAAACCAACCACGGCATCTGTGAGAATGATTCAAGCGAGTTGAATGTTCAAGGGCCAGAATTGATAGATGATGAACAGGTGATGAGTTCTGGCGACCCCAGAAATTTATTAATACCATCTTCAAACTCTCTGGCTGCAGAAGCTAGTTTGAAAGGAAATTAAAAAGTAGAATGAAAATGAATCAGTTTGAGTGTAAGTAGGTTTCGCTCGTTCCATCGACACGCACATTCACTCTGAGGTTGAGACTTTTTAAGGACAAACGGAAAAGCTTTGTTATGTTTGATGTTTGATGTTTGGTGTAAATATGCAACACATAAGTACTGAGTTGAAATGTGAATTACCTGATACCTTTGTCTTTATACAACAAGATTCAGAAAATTAAAAGTTAATGATTCATAGTAGTCATTATCAATTGCCAAATATATCATTTAATGATAAGAATTTATATTTCACTTGTGCATCAATGTTGAATTTTTAATATAGTGAGAAAAGAGAATATCATCTTTGAGTACATGTTATATTCTATTCCAATATAAACTATACTAATACTCTATCTATCTCATGCCATGTCTAGGTAAAAAAAATATCATCATTCATTAATTAACAGTTATATTTTAGATTAAAAATATTGCTTGAATGGAAAAAAAAAATACCATGCCTTAATATAACTATGCCAACTTTCAGTACATTTAATGTCACAGCTACAAACAAAAGATACCAGAATGAATTAAATAAGTATCAACTTTAGAGAAAAATTGTAATACCATCTCTAAGTGCAAACAATACCCTAATTCAATGCACAATATCCTAGTAATCTATTTATCGAATATTGTGTCTATGCACAAAAATATCATCATTTATTACATATAAATAAGAAATAAACTTTTAAATAGGAAAATTTTGATTGAATAAAAAGAATTTTATGACTTAACACAAACTATATTAGCACTCAGTATATTTAATATCACAGATATAAAAGAAATTACAAGGATATGTTTAAAATTAGTAACTTCATTGCGAAATAAAAATAACATAATTGAGTATAAATTTTACCAAACGTCTCTGTAATTGACACATATTGATACACGAAAACAAACTATATTGTTCAAGCTTTTGTCTAATATGGTTAAATACAGTCTTGTATGGTCAACCTTAAAGCAAATTATGTTCATTTAAGTTTATGATAAACATGGATAAATACATAGTTAAGTGTGTTCTTACTGAAATTTTAACAAGAAATTGTGAAATAAATGAATTGGCATAAGACCATGCATAAAACTGTGTTCATTAAAGATTTTATTTAACATAGCTTAGTAAACAGTCTTGTGATAAACCCTATACTTCTCCAATAACTTAAACTAGATATATGAAATACGCAAATTGGTACACGATTATGCATGAAATTGTGTTGATTAAAGATTTGTTTTGACACAGTTAACTACATAATAGTGTAGTTGATTGTGTTCTAGTTTAAATTTTAATATACAATTATACATGGGCTATGTTATAATGTCTTTTATGAGTCATGTTATGATGTCAAATGGTATAGTAATGCATGGGCCCTTTTTATCTGGAAAGGAGAAGGGAGTTTATGATAATTACCTTCAAACCATATTAATGAATGGCAACGTATGATTAAAGATTTGCATATGGGTGTTAGCTTTATTCAATCCCACAAAAAGACATGACATGCATTTTTAACCCTCTATTGTTATTCCCAACTTTGGTAATTAAAGTGATACAAATTTTTCCTTAACAAAAACTATCATATAATTGCTTATCCCACATACTGTTGGGAAATCAGGTTGGAATTGAAAAGAAAATTTTGATCCAACCGTAGAAGAATAATTACAAAATCTTTTCAAATTTTTGATTTCCTAAAAACCTAGATCAATTTAATTCTATAAAATGATTAACATTTTAGATTGGAAAAATAAAGCATACAAGATTTGGCTAAAATAGTAGATTTCAAAACTTTTTTATAAATCAAAACACATCGAAAGACCAAATCAACATGCCAAGCCATACATGATAGGTATATGAAAATAATTATCACAAGAACAAGATGGAGATTATATTACCGACTCCTTCGCTACTGCTTTAACTCCTCGTTGTGCTATCCTATCCTTGGCAATATATCATCTCCTAAGCGATGTGTACTCTTCACGTTATTGTATCCTCTTCTCAATATTGTAACCTCAACTAATATGATCTACCACTTGTATCCTCTCCTAAGTGATGTGTCTTCCATTTAAGAAGAGAGCAAGAACGTGAGTGGGAAGGAAAGAAAGGAGAGAGTTTCGTGGAAGAGAAAAGAAGATGAGAAAATCAAGCTAGGGTTTTGGAGATCTTGAAGAGTTTGAAGACTTTGAAGCTAAAACAAGTAAGTATAAGCATTAACACTTCTTGATTTGTTGAATGAAGCATATTTAGTGACAGTTAGAAGTGAAAATGAAGTTGAATAAGTGTAGGAAGCTGTTGATGAATGATATAGGCAAATGTTCCCTTTTTGGGTTAATGATCAAAGATAGATCATGATTTATTTGTGAATGATATTGAGTTTAAAATGAAGTGTAAATGAAGTAGAAAGGATGATTTTTCGTATAATATGTGTTAGGTGTAGATGTTTGGATGTGAAAAATCTGGAAAATAGGATGAGGGTTGGAAATTTCGTAGGCTTCTAGACAAGTTTGCTGCGACGAAGTCCACTTTCTAGCACAAACATATTTTGGTATTTTAGACATAACTTTCTTTCTAGTTATCTGAATGGAGTGATTTTTTATTTAGAGTAAACTAGAGACATAAGGCTACAAATTGTCTGAGAAATAGAGTGTTAATTCAGTCACTATGAATTTAAATTTTTGGATGGAATTTGAGAACAAAATGTTGTTTAAGTATAAGAATAGTCCGAAAATATTTGGGTTATAACTTTTAGATTACTGAACCACATTGAATGATTTTGGTGTCATTAGGAACTTAAGACAATAAGGAACATTTTTCTAGAAGGAAGTGTTAGCAAATTTCTTCATTTATCTGATTCGAATGATCATGAAAAATTGACCCGAAGGTTTAGACTTTTGGAAAAACTTGATTATTTAGCTTTTATCTTAGTGAATATGCTATATATATGGGTCTTCAAATTGTATTCCTATTGAATAGGGATTTTTGTAATTGATAAAGAGAATCAAGGAAGGTAAGGGGATCAAGAAGAGAGGCATCTTTGAGCAAGTTATAAGTAAGGATTTTTAAGGTAGGTTTCATGTTTATAATAGAGTTAATGAGCCATGACTATGTTTTCAAAAGCAATAGAATTAAATGATTT
>JANZLX010000004.1:19341113-19357143 GCA_025531955.1 Erythroxylum orinocense | reverse complement strand
TGTGGATTATTAGTAGTATTGTTCTGGTGGTGCACCTTTACCGTGGGATATTCGTCGGTGTGACCTTCGGGTTTCCCGATGTGTACCCTACGGTGAGGGGGCGCTACATTTTGGTCACTCATTCCTTTTATATTGACATTTAAGACATAGGTGAGAAAGGTAAGCCATTCCTATTTAAGCATTAGAGACTAAAAAGTGTGAGTAGTTTGTTCCACAGTCTTTAGGAGAAATCACATTTGAAGAACAAATGATTATGTGGTTTTTGCCCATCTCCACACAGGGCACAGTCTAGGGTATCAATTTGGAATTTTAGTCTGTCCTTAGTACCTAATCTTTTAGAATCAACTAGCCAAAACATAAAATAGTGTGTGAGAGGAATGTTACTATCCCATACTAATCCATAGCAAGAACTTCTTTCAGGGTTTCCTAATAATATCTTCTTACATAAGGCAGTAAAAAGAACCAGTGATTTGTCTAGACACCACTACACACTATCAAGAGTGGAGAGATAAAGTATGTACCTTGGCATATTATGAATTATAACATAGAAACCTCTTGTTGACAATAATGGCCAACATTAGTCCCTATTCATTATAAGTGAATATGCTTTCACATTAATAGGGACTATGAATTTTAGTACATAATAATATCTAAGCATATATAATGAACCAAAATAGTTTCAATCATAAAACCAAAAGTTAGTGTTTACCCCATTACCAATTTTGTGTTTGATTTATGCCTACATGAAATTTATAATGTGCAAGATATAGTAAAAATTACATGGCTGGGTTGGTTTAGTTTTGACTGTCTATATACTCTCACTCTTTAATCATACATATGGACCCACTTCACCCATAGCTTTTCCTTCTCCACACATATAATCTATAAACTGTTTATTATTGGGACCTTGGACATTTTGTAAGTTACAACTAATTCAAGCCCTCTATGTTATTTTGGAAGGCATATTTTACTCTATTTAACACTTGGGTTTTCCTTCTATTATTAACCCACTTTATACAAATTTCATAATTAACCTATCAATTTTATTTAACATACTCTTTGATAGAGCAAGGAGTGAGCACCAATCATGTTGGCCCCCGAATTTTTTTATTGATGAATAAGCATGATTTAAATTAATTTTGAGGTCTTGATAGATTATTTATTGTTGGATTAATTAGCATGTCAATTTTAGTAGGATTTTATTGCTTGGGTTGGAAAAATTAAAGTGTTAAGAGTTTATAACCTAAAGGGCAAAATTGGCAAGTCACTTTAGGATGAGGATAATAAGGCATAAATGGAAGGGAAAAAGGGTCATCTTACAATCATTATGAGTATAAATAATACGAAGAAGAAATGTTGTCTTGTATTTGAGAGGGAAGACCATGTGGATGAGAGAGTGGAAGAGAGAAAAAGAAGAAAAGTAGAGAAAACAAATAAAAACACGATAGGGTTTTGGAGACTCTTGAAGAACTTGAAGACTTTGAGGCTAAAACAAGTAAGTATAAGCATTAACCCTTCTTGATTGTTGGATGAAGCATATTTAATGATAGTCAAAAGTGAAAAACAAGGTTGAATGTGTGTAGGAAGTTGTTGATGAATAGTATGAGTTAGGGTTTTAAACTTTTGGTTAATGAATAAGTATAGATTATGAACTAGTTTGTGAATGATATTGGCTTGAAATGAAGTAGAAGAGATGGGTTAGGTCTAAGATAGGTTATATGTGAAAGGTGGGAAGTTAAAAATTGGAAAAATTAGCAAATCATGTCTTCAGAGTGGGTTTTTAGACAAGTTCGCCGCTTTGAACTTTTGACTTTGCCGCGACAAACTCTGTTTTTCCTACATGAACATGCTTTGGTATTTTGGGCATAAGTTTTTTTGTAGATGTCCAAATTGAGTGATTTTTTATTTGGTGTAAACTAGCAACATAGGGCTAAAATTGTATGAAGTAATTGACTCTTAATTCAGTCGAATTGAGTCTTAATTCAGTCTCTAAGAATCTCAATTTTTGGATGGAAATTAAGCATAGAATATTGTTTCAACATAAGAACAGTTCGTAATTGTTTATGTAGTAACTTTCCGATTATTAAACCAAATTGAATGGAATTTTGGTTATTGTTTAAGGAAATCAAGAGAGGCAAGAGGAGCAAGAGGAAAGACATCCATAAGAAAGTTTATAAACAAGGAAATCAAGGTGGGTTTCATGTTTATAATAGAGTTAATGAGCCATGACTATGTTTTCAAAAGTAATAGAATTAAATGATTTCATTTTGTTTTATAAATGTTGCAATATTGTTACTTGAATGATTTAAGCAATCTTCATATGTTTGGTATATGAATTTTGTGAATGAATTATGAAATGGAAATGCATTTGAAACATTTCAAGCTTATGAAAATCAAGTTTCTGAAAAGTGCCTTTTTGGACAATATGTTTTGTAAGTCATGAAATACATGTTATGTGGGCTTGTGGTGGTCCCCTATGTTAAGTCAAGTGCACTTTGACAAAAAGCTTCTTCCATTTGCCCGTTAGTGGCATGAAGCTCTTTCATAGACTCCCATAAGTTCACGGCTACGCAAGATCATTATGTAGGATTGCGATAGTACTTTCTATTCACAGTTACACAGGACCATATTGTGGAAATGTGTAGTACGTTCTGTTTTGGATCCACCCAAACTATTCTGGTGTGCTTATGTGCTCATGATATGTTTCACAAGATTGATGCATACATGATTTGTACTATTGTGAATTGTTTGACAAATAGAGAATTTCATGAAATAAGTGTTTTATGATTTTTAAATGCGAAATTACTATGGTTATGAAAAGATGCAATGACAATGAGTTTTATAAAGGGGTTTTTGCTTGTTTCTCAATTATAAACTTGTTACCCACGAGTTTTAAGTTCACCCTCCATTTTCTCCCCATCTTCAGGTGATGAGGAAGAGATCGAGGGATCAAGAGTATAAGGGCATTACTTCAAAATCTACATATTTTGGAATTTAAGTTATTTTTGTAAAATACAAGTCTTAGTCACATTTCAAGGATCATTAGTTCTTGTAACTTTTGTATTTGGAGATTTGAGACATTGATGTATTATGGCCTGAAATGCCATTAAAGATTTGTAAAAATTGTTACTTTTGATGTTAAGTTGAAATATGAAATTGTGTATGGATGAGGTTGAATTGAAATTAGGTATATTTGAGGAAGTTATCAATTTGAGATGATTATTTTGATTATGAATTGTTGTTACATATATAAAACTGAGATGTTATGGGGGAAAGATAGGAATTATGAATAATGAGAATTAGTTTTAAGAAATGAATTAAATGAAAAGATATTAGAGAGCATGATGAGATAATATTGAATTGTTATGAAATGATAATGCATTAGAGGGAGTGATTTTGGGACAACATAAATTGAAAGTAAGGTAAGAGTGACGTAGAAACCATTGGAAATTTTAGGTTAAGGGGTTGTGATTCCACAGGGTTTCACTGCGGTGAACCTTTCCCGAAAGCAATTCTCTCGTAATCCTGGAACTTCGCCACGATGAACTTTTCCCGAAGGGTCTCAACAGAAGTTCCCGTCCATTCACCGCGGTAAACCCACCATTTGCTTCCGAAAGATTCTTCCTTCCAAATGAAGGGTTTTTGATAGTAAGACACTCACGGTTTTACATTAGATCCAAGGAGTTGAGCTCTAGAATCGGGGTCCAACAGATGTGATATTAAAACAAAGGGTTGGGCTCTAGAAATGGGGTCTAACAGTTGTGGTATCAGAGTAAGGGGTTGGGCTCCTGAAATGGAGTCCAACAGATGTGGTATTAGAGCAATGGATTGGGCTCCAGAAATAAGGTCCAACATTTTTGCTTGTTATCTATTATAAAACTATTACCCACGAGATTTAAGCTCACCTCTATTCTCCTCCCCCTATTTAGGTGATGAGCAAGAGATCGAATAGTCAAGAGTTACGGCATTACTTCGAATTGGCATACTTTTGTCTTTTTTAAGTTAGAATTTTGGAATTTCAAGGCTTTAGCTACATTTCAAGTTCTACTAATTCAAGTGTATTTTGCATTTTTGGTTCTCGAACTCAATTGATGTATTGTGGCTTGAAATGTCATTAAGGCTCTATAAAAACTTTTGTCTTTTGATGTCAATGAAATATATTTAGGTTGTTTATGACTTTCTTGTTTTCAAAATGTATTTGGTTTTAGAGATAGGAAGAAGAAATTGAGAATTGGTTTGCGTTTTTATTCATGTTCATTTTGGTCTTTAAGTTATATTGATGATGATGTTTGAAAGGATTTATATTTGCATTTAATAAGGTAGGTTGTTCAAGGGTTTCTGGTTTCTATACCGGTTTTTCACCGCAGCGTATTCACCCGAAGGTAATTATGCTTTTCTCGTGGTGACTTCTCCATAACGAAGCCAAATGTTCGCCGCGGTGTAGTCAGTCTTCCAAGGTTGCCGCAGTAAAGTTATAATCGTCACCACGTCGAAATAAACCCAAAAGGTCAGGGGAGTTTCTCTCATATGTTCGCCGCGGCTAAGCCCATCATTATTTCCAAAGGAGTTTTCTTTTTAACTTCCAAATTCAAAGTCTTCCTCCATACCCAAGCTTCATGATCCCATATCCGATGTTGGACTCCAAAAATACAGTCCAACACAAAATGTCCATAGACCAAAAAAACTAGCCTGCTGAAAAAGCTAAAATTTTATATTTCACACTCTGGGAGATGCACGATCTGAAACATGGCCATGCACAACTCCAAAATCTCCAATATTCATGATTTTTCATGAGCTAAGAGACCTACACAGTCATAGACAAGGTCATGTATCCCTAATTTGCTTCAAATCTTCGTGATTCTTCAATTATATGATTTCCAACAGTCACAAACATATCAAACACCTCAAGAAACATAAATTAAGACCTACAAACATATCAAACACCTCAAGAAACATAAATTAAGACCTAAATCATGTTCTAAACCACACAAACATTTAGAATATAAAAAAAAAACTAATAATAACTTAATTCTTAAACAAGCACTAATAATAACATAATTCTAAGTCTATACACATAATAATCATCTACGAAACACTCAAAAACAATAACATAATTCTAAGTCTATACGCATAATAATCATCTACGAAACACTAAAAAACATACTTAAACATCTATCAAAACATAGTATAATTTACACCTATCACTTTTGTATTTATACTATCATTGAATGATGACGCATGCATGTTAATTTATTATCCTTTTTATTTATTGTTTATGAAAGTTTGATCACTTTTTATATGATTTGAAAGTATTGCATAATGGATGAAAGTGCAACATTAGTCCATAAGATAATAGAGAGGTAAGTGTAACACGAAAATATCACACTTTTATATATGACATACGTTTAAGAACATTGAATGATTTAATTTAGTATTTATTATCATAAATGTAAAAGTGAATACTAGTGAGTTATGTCGCAAAAGCAATTAATATAAATTTAGGGAATTTATTTCATTAACATATCTATTTCTTTTAAAGAGTGAAAAATTCATTTAAATCTAGAAAAGAAGATTACAATAGCCCAACAAAACCAAAACTCAAACTCCAAAATACAACCTCAGGTAGGTAAGCTGAGCATGAGATCCAGTAAAATTTGTGGATAAAACACAACGGCACAAGCTTGGAACTAAGTAAAAGTAACAGCGGATGTGATCCTGGTAGGCTGGCTTGCTCAAGTAAGTACAAAAACCTAAGTCGTAGTCCTTAGATACTAGATAGACAAGAGGGGAGTTATAACTTTCTTTTTGTTATTTGTAAACCTATCAATAAGAAATTGTCATCAGTGTATTCAAGATTAATCAACAAACCAGTCAGAAGTCAGCTTGGAGCTTATACTTTGTTTAAGACTTTGTGTCTTGTAAAATTTTTGGATAAAACACAACATAGGCTTGGAACTAAATAAAAGTAGCAGAGGATGTGATCCCGGTAAGCTGGCTTGTTCAAGTAAGTACAAAAACTTAAGCTATACTCCTTAGATACCAGATAGACAGGAGGGGAGTTATACCTTTCTTTGTGTTATTTGTAAATCTATCAATAAGAAATTGTCATCAATGTATTCAAGATTAATCAATAGATCAGTCAGATGTTAGCTTGGAGCTTATACTTATATAAGACGTTGTGTGGTAAAATTATTTTCCCAATTCATCAAAATGTGGTTAGGATAAATACTTAAATTGTTTGGTAATCATTTTCCAACATTCTTATGTTCCTCTTTCCATAATACACGTGTGCCACATCTAAACAGTAGTTTGTCACCGGTGGGAAAATCTCAGTTGCGCAGCCCAAAGTACACACTAAAGTCTACTGCTTTGTAGTAATTTATTCTAACGAAATTCAGTACTCAACACCATAATGTGCTTTTAATATAACAAAAGGCATTTAAGAAAGTAGCAAGTATGGGGACTCACTCAACCAAGCCAGTTTTTAATTATTATTTTTCATTAAACTACCTTCAAAACTCTCATATTTCCCTTTTAAATAAGATCTGATTATTTAACTTTCGATTTTTAATATTTCTCGGATAGTGTTTAAATCAACTATTAGATTAATTTGGTAACCTAAGTTGTTAAATAATCAATAATTTGATAATATTTTATTCATCATCAAATTTATTATTGCAAATTGTTCACTTGCTGCTAATTGATCAACGGTAAATTCTAAAAATTAAGGTGAATTTTTGTTCTAATACTGTTTCATAAATAACATCAATCTTGTAATTTGCAATAACAGTACCAAGGATGCATTGGAGCTTAAGCATTCAATCTTCTTGTCCCTCACAGTATTGTTGGGAATTTATACCTCCCAAACTCACACCCAAGGATATTTGATAGACAAAAATACCAGAAAATAATAACACAAGAGAATTTACGTGGAAACTCCCAAGCCAGAGAAAAACCACAGACACTGAGAAGAAAATCTACTATGTGAAAAATTCTTATAATCACACAATATTTCCTCTCGCTCAATCCCCTAATACACCAACACACCCACAAAGAAATACCCAAGATAAACTCTCCAACTCTTACCTCAAAACAGGAATTTAAGTAGAGTCAAATTTGTCATACAAATCTTTAACTTTGTTTTGGTGCATTAAACAAAGAGGTAGCAACCTCCTTATATAGGTAAGAGTTTTGTCTCAATTGTTGTCCCCAACTAATATGAGACAACAAAGGAGCCAAAAACTCAACAATTTCTACCTTGGCGACTTTGGTTGATCCCACAACCACACTCTACCTTAATGAAGATCTCCTGAAAATAACATAACTCTCAATGTAGAGAATTATCATGTTTCATAGCATCATGTTTCACCATAAAAGCATACCCATTCAGAATAAACCAATTCTAAGCTTTTTACTTCGGCACATGTCAAAAATAACCTTGCTAAAAAAATTATGGTGCAACTCCCATGTTTGGCTTTCCTAGAAGTTCACCGGCTATCGACATAAATTTCACTACACACCTTGCATTAATGTCAAACCAATGCCCGTGTGCAAACTTGTGGACCCGCTAATAGTAACACATCTTCTATCATGACAACTTTGGGATTAGCGGCATGCTATGATGATGTACATGCCCCCCTTTTTAGAGAGCAAGATCATCATCCATGGAGACAATGTTAACAACATTGTCAGTCTCTCCATTAATTGACCCAAAGCCTTTTGTCGAACTCGCTCCATCTCTCAGACAATTTTTCTTCATGTGCTTAGATTGTCCACACGTCCAGCATACTGCATTTTTCTTCATGGAGTTCTTCTTCTGATATCCAGCTACCACCAAAGCTGAGTTTCCAGGATGAACATTTCTTCCACCACTCAGTCTTCTCTCTTCTAAAAAGAGTTTTCTGATAACTTCAGAAAAAACTATCTTCTCCTTCTCATGAATCAAAATCGGTTTCATATGTTCATATGAAGGTAGAAGAGACCAAATGAGTCTCAAAGCTTGATCCTCATCATCTATACAAACTCCAATTGCCTCCAGTTCAGAGACGATCCCATTAAAAACACTTAAATGATATGAAATTGTAGTACCTTCCCTCATTTTCAGTGTATGAAACTACTCCTTTAGGTATACCTGATTGAGACGCCCTTTGTTTGATACAGCTCTTCGAGCTTTTCCCATAGCTCCTTTATTGTAGATATTCCATTCACATTCGCAAGGACATTCTTAGCCAAACACAATCGTATCCCACTTGCTGCTTTCAAATCCAGATCTACCCAATCTTTATCGCTCATACTAGATTTGCTTGTACTGATATTAGGAATTTGTCTGCCTTTCAATGTCTTATGTAACCCTGACTGAATCAAAATGTCACTGACTTGTACTTGCCGCAATCCAAAATTGATTCTCCCGTCAAATTTCTCTACCTCAAATCTAAGAAGATTCGAAGCCCTATTTCCTGACATTTTTCTTGTGTTTTTCTACCTTGATGAATTTTACCGTAAAAATGAATAGTACACCAGGAAAGTTCCTAGGAAAGAGATGTGGGTCACAATGGATTGTGACCCACCTAAATACCAAATCTTTCCTTAGTCAAAACGTTCCTAGACATGTACTACTACACTACAACACCAAAACTCCACTGCACCAAATGAACATTTCATAAGAAAATTTTTTCTGATGTGGAAGATCAGTCAAAACTGTGACCATAGAGCATACTTAGAATTTTCAAGAAAAACACATCTTGGCTCTGATACTAATTGTTGAGAATTTAGACCTCCCAAACTCACACTCAAGGATATTTGATAGATAAAAATTTTAAAATATAATAATACAAGAAAATTTACGTGAAAACTCCCAAATCGGAGAAAACCACGGGCACTAAGAAGAAAATCCACTATGTGAAAATTCTTACAATCACACAATCTTTCCTCTCATCCAATCCTCTAATACACCAACACTTCCATAAAGAAATACCCAAGATAAACTCTCCAACTCTCACCTCAAAAGAGGAATTTAATTAGAATCAAATTTGTCATACAAATCTTTGACTTTGTTTTGGTGCATTAAACAAAAAGGTAACAATCTCCTTATATAGGTAAGAGTCTTACCTCAATTATTATCTTCATCTAATATGGGACAATAATGGAGCCAAAAACTCCACAAGTATAACAACGAAAGGCAATCTCATACAAAAAAATAAAAAAAAGTAATTAACGTTCTTGTTTCCAACTTTGCTCTTAGGATAAAGCTGATATTTTGTCATAAGGAAAACATAAAAGTGTTTTTGCGATAGCAAACCCGTTAAGAAAGCGGGTCAATGAATACAGAGAGATAATTAGGCATAACAAGAATACACATCAGAAGTCTGCCGTCGCTTTTCTACAGTCCTAATATGGCAGCATTAACAACAAACAAGCTCATTAAATGCCGGTTATAACACACTGTCTTGCAATTAAGCCGTCGCCTTTCCTATAGTCCCAATATTCCATCCCCTTTCCTTTTCCTTTTGGTTATGCATCTGCCTTGTATCCTTGGATGCCACCCTTTTACTTCCTAAGAGAATTCTGTGTGCCATCCTACCTCTACTTCCAATTGAAACTCTAACTTTCTCCATCCCAACACTTATGCCACCTTTTCTCAGATGTTGCATTGAGGGCTTGATCTGGATTTTCTTTTGAAGGCTTCGTCTCAAGATTGTTCCTAGCTTCTTCGTGGCTTGTTCGACTCCTTTAGGACTGTTGCAAAGTACCTCCTCTAGCTTGCATTCATTTTCAGATTCTGTTTCTTCCTTTATGTGGGCTGGGCAAACTGGCGTTGATCGTAGTGAATTTGGTACAGTTGCTAGGGGAATCAAGGAGTTACGTCTTGGAGCTGAGGTTATTGGGACCCTTTTCACTGTAGCACAAATTGAGGCTCTGCCTGTCCTCGCTGGTAGTTCAGCCGTTCGAGGGTTGTTTTCCTTTTCTGGATGATCAATGTAAATGAGTGTTCCATCAATGTAGGGTGGCTTCAAAGTGTTGTTCTCCATCAGTTGTTGCTGACTGAAGTTCGTATGTTCTTTGCTCAAGATACTAACCATAAGCTCATTGCCATTTTTGGTATTTCCTAATAGCCTATTCGAAAATGGTAGCCGTGATTGCGCATTATTTTGCTCATCTTTGTGCTCTTTCATTTGTTGATTTTGTTGTAGCTGTTGAGCTATCTTTGTGTCCACATGCTGACGAGCTAACTTCCTTTCAATTAGCAGTTGTGACTCTAGCTCCTTTAGCTACAAAAAAGTAGTGGAAAAAAAAAGCCATTGTTCAGACATGTGAGGGATAAGTAAGCAAACGAATATCTTTTATCAGCTAATTCGATGATTATTGGTATCCACAGTTGTCTAATCACCTTTTCAAGAAAACTCCTATTTTTGAAGTCTTTTTCTTTTAGCTTCAATTCCAATCCATGGATTGTTTCCTCCATTTTCTTAATTTGCAAATCTTTGTTCTTCAGGTCCTGCTTCGATTTTTCAGCCTTAAGAGTGAGAAGAACGCATTAGTTCAACAAACATTTGGGAACAGTCATCTCAGAGATATAATAAACTTGTAGGGGAAAAAAGAGCGTCGCAAATACTAAATCAGTTGTACCAACTGTTTGTATTTCAGCATCTCAGAATTCTCCAAGTGTCTCTTGGCAGGGCCCAACTCTATTCCCCTGACTCTGCTCGCGAAGTTTAGAGAACATAAAGTCTCCCCAAGGTCGTTCTCATTAGGACTGATTTGTACAAACATAAGCGTCTTTGAGTCACCTCCTGGCAAATAGAACTTATACAGTTAGGTCTATACTCTGCGTCCTTAACATGGGCTGTGAATAAAAATTATCTTATGGTTCTTGAGAAATTAAACTTGATATTGACTGTGACTGAGAGTTAAGATAATTGTTCCAGTTCCATAGATGTGTTTTCTCCAATATTTTGAAATTCCGTGGGGAAGAGTACCTAATGAATCTTGAAGTAAGTGGGTAAGCTTGGAGTTCCTGCATGATAAGCAAACCAATATGTTAACTTGAAACTGAAAGCAGAAATAAAGTTAGATTCTACAAAATAAAGAAATACCACAAAATGCTATAACCTGAATGGGATGTGAGGGCTTTTGTTTGCCAGAGCGGATATCACGTCACCAAGAGCAGATAAAGATTTGTTGATATTTTGTGTTTCCTTAAGTCTATCTCCTTGAACTTCTGTCTTGGCTACTCGCTCACTTCCTGCTAGATCTACCAGCCACAACTTGCTTTTTGTGCATTCTCCATTCAACAAATTCTTTCCCTTGACTGTCACGCAATGTATGCTGCATCAAGAATGAATTATACTCTAGCACTTGCTGAAAATTAAGCATACCGGCTGCATAACGATATTGAAAATAGACTGGAATTCGGAATAAGGGCCACAGACCAGTGAGATCGGCTGCTGCGCTCATTAGCATTTGTTGGGCCAACAGCCCTTGCTTCACTCCCAGTTTGTAGAACTTCCCAGACCTCATTCATATTGTTCACACGGGCTTCAACTAGCCCAGGGACATGATGAAATCCTTCGCCTGCATGTCTTATTTCCAGCCTGCAACTTACATCAGACATATTGCTAAAACGTAACTATAAACAAAACTATCCTTAAAAATACGGGCAATGCACAAATGGAACCGAAATAAGATCCAGAACTGCAGTACCTTTTTCCAGATACTCCTGACTGAGAGCCTGAAGCAAGTAAATCTCGAATTTGTTCATTATAGACCTCTAGAACACTCACACGTAGATCAAATTGGAATAAGTTCTCTCTCTCCTTAATTAAGCGGAAGATCTGGTCAAGAGTCCTAAAATTTACTCCACGCGCTTCTTCCGTACCCTCCATTGTAAAAGTTTTACCAGTTCCAGTCTGACCATAAGCAAATATGCATACATTGTACCCATCCAAAACTGATGTTGCAAATGGAGCAGTATCTTGGAAAACATCAGCTAACAGGGGACGTAAAGAACATATTGTTATTGACAATTGAAAGGGATGGGGATTATAATTAAAATTTTAGATGGACTACATCAATTTATAATGTATGAAACCTTGGTCTGACTGGGGGCTGAAAACGGCATCAAACTTGAAGGTCCTTCGGAGAAATCCGTTGGATAAAACTGTAAGTTCACCATCTTTTGCGGAATCAAAATCAATAGCCACAGAACCTCCTGCAACAACTTCTTCTGCATTTAGAGGCCTACATCGGCAGAAGACCCTTATATTTCCTGAAAAGTAACCACTGTTGCTCAGTAAACTATCGGCAAACTAGTAGAATGTCAAAGTAAACATGCAGCTACCTTTCAACTCTAGAACCTTGTTATAAAGTTCCCTTCGTTCCTGGGCCCCTTCAATGAATTTAGTTTTGAGATCTTCATGCAAGTTCTGTTGCTGCTTCACTATCAGAAAATAAACAAGCAATTGAAATAGTAAAAGAGAAATGCAACTATTTTTGTATCAGGAAACCATTTTTAATACATAGAAGATGTCAGATTAACATACTTGTGGACTCAATTGTAGCCATTATTCCAGGCATATCAGCAACGCATTTCTTGTATGCTAGTGTGTCTTCTAATAGCTTAACATGATCCATTTTCATGAGCTGTAAAAGAAAGAACAATCAAACTAATGCAGTCATGTTAGTTGTTTATGAGAAAGAAATTTCAATAAACAACAGCCTGATTACCTTCATTTTTCTTTTCAAGTCTCTTAATGATGAGAACCACTTGCTCTTTTCCTTCACTTGACCCTCAATAGCATATGCTAGAACAGAAAGTAAACATGGTCCATCATTTTCAGGATAATTCAAATGATTGTCTGAAGACAGAAGCAGAAGTTTTCATACCCAAAGATCCAACATGCATAGACTTGCGCATTAGCTCATTTTGAAGAGCCTTCAAGGACCTCAAAGCCTCTTGGCATTCCTTATTCTTGCTTAAATTCTCACTCCTGAGCTCTTCCATTGCCTTCTTCACCTCTGCCAGTTTTCTTCCCTGACATTCATACTCTCTTAGTAACTTCTCATAATCTCCTCCACCTTGGCACTCACCATTATCCTACCATTCAGCAGAATGTATATCCCTTATTCAAGAAAAAAGTTATCTGCTAAATCAGGTAGACCAAATGACTATACTACTAGGATAAGTAGTTATTACTGTTGTCGGCTTGCATTCTTTCATTTGAGACGTCCACAGAAATTGAGTCCCTTCTTGAGGATCTGATTCTAGAAAATTGAAATTATTTCAATTCTTTCTTTTTTTTTCTCTGGCTCCTAATATTGAACTCAATCTTTAACAAGGAAACAAGGAGAACTGAACTTACTGGTAAAATCAGTTGGTTGTGGATTGATATCAATAACGGGATGTGAATCTTCTTGGCATAATTTCTCTGACGGGGGAAGGAGCTCAAAGGAAGATTCGGGGGACAAGCTTTTGCTGAATGTTTGGCAAATTGTAGCAAACTTCACGGATGGGCTCTTACGAGTCTCTTGGATTTCAGGAGACCCATCAATGCCGTTGTCTAGAGAGAGGTCAACAGAGCAATTGGTTGGACATAATAATTGAGAACCCGCATGGCTGTTGGCCACTATATCAGGTGAACCGGCACATAAAACCAGATCAGGAGACGTTAAAGAAAACCCCAGCATTGACCGACCTAGAATTGGATTCACAATTCAGTTCCAAAACCACAAAACAAATTAGTTCTATGAAAAGGTTAAGTTTACCATCTAAGAATGGATCACTGAATTTGGGTACAATAGTTTCTTCTGAATATCGATCCTCTTTACAGGTCAGATTATCTACAATTGTACACACAGGAAGAGATTAAATGGAAAAAAAAAATCCATATGAAGAGAAAAGAGTTGCGTACCGCAATCTAGGTTACAAGGAGAAGTAGAATCCGCCATGTATGGAGCTGAAAGTTGGAGAGTAGCTGATTGATTGCAAGGTTCAATGAACATAAATAAATCAGTGGAAACCTTATGTTGTATTGTTTCGCTAAAAAAGCTTGTGGGTCATGCATTCATGAAAGCTTCAATTTGTGGTCACTCACAACACTCGGAGGTAAGGGAAGGTTAGTTACGCAAAGAAAGGAAAAGAAGAATGATACTTTGATAGATTAGAGTCAGATTATTTAATTTGTTTTTGTTTCAAAAAACATTCTATTCCTGAACACGACCGTTGCTTTGGAACTTTTGAAATTTGAATGGTGCTAAGCGGGCTGCCACAAGAAATTGTTTCTTAACCCGGTCTCGTTTATCGTATACGGACCAGTGAATTGAGTATGACGGTTATAGTTAATTTTTTTCTTTTGAATTGAATAGGAATTGTTTTGACCAATGTTTTAAAAACTGGATCGGACATCAAACCGTTCGAAGTAAAGATTTAAGGTTTAGAGGTTCAACCGGTAGTGAACCGCTATCAAACCAGAATATAATAAATTAGATGAAAATTTTATAAGAATAAATAAAAATAAAATATTTTATTGAAATGAAAAATATACCAATGTTTATTATAAATTTATGATGGTATACTCAGATGAATGACAATATGAATGATGATTGTCTTTAAATAGATACTTGGGAGGAACTAGTCAAGAAACTCAATGAGTAGTTCTTGTTGTATAACACTTCCTAAGTAGTAAGAGAAGCCTTGTAGATATGAACATATATGAACTCAGAAACAAATCCATATTATGGATTAAAAAATAATTGCACATATGAACTCAGAGATGGTTCTTTGCTAAACATCGAATGACAACAATTGGTAATAATCTCCCATAAAAATGAAATGGACAGCACAATCAGCAGAACAATTGTTCTAAGTGAACAATTATCGAAAGCTATTCCATCATTTCTGCATCATTCAAAGCGTTTAAAGATATTAAAAATAAGTTCTGTCCCAAATAGCAGATCAACTAAGAATCACAATTTGAAAGAACTGATCTTTTCACACTCTTTCCTCAAGCCAGTTTCGTATTAAATTCATTTTTAGAAAATGCATAAGAAGAAACGAAGTCCAACACGAAAGAAGAAGAACAAACACATAGAACCAACACTTGAGGACCAAAGTCAAACACCTTACCAGCCAAGAACCTAACCATGAAAGGAGCCAAATATCCAGACATGGGTTTCAAAGGTGGAAGCTTATTAGAATTCAAGCAACAAACAGACTCAACAAAGCAAACAATTCACATCCAACTTCAGTGCACCATCCAACACGAACCATAAAGCTCTATCCTGACACAATTACAGCAATTTACAGTGAGGTCAAGAGCAGAGGAAAGGAGAAACACTGAATTTGGGTATGCTTGATTGTTATGGTTCAATATGGATCTAAGGCGGTTGATGACAGGTGATGACTTAAGACCAAAGATGTTGTCCTTCATTTCCTCCAGCTCGTGTTTGGTCAAGTAGGCGACTTTACCTTTGCTAATTGCAAATGTCTCCACTAGCAGCTACAGCCACCGATTTCAAATAGCGATGGGAAGACGCTTCTAAGCCTCATCCATCAATTTATTCACATAAACCTGAACACGAACTAGGCTGAACCAATAACAACACACAAAAAATTTAGGTAATCACTTAAGCTTCCTTCGTCTACTGTTCAATAAACCCCAGTGAATCTCAAATTTGGGAATTGATATTAAAACAGAAGACGAATAAGAACAATGAGTTTTACCTGTCTCTCTCTCGAGATCTGTGCAGAACAATGAGTTGCCGAAGTTGTCGGGCAGATCTAAGAACTTGAGCTCCTCCAGTTCGAACCTGTTGTTGTTGTTGCCGGCAATATCACCGTGGTTGAGGTCGATGCCGGCCAGATCTGGAGAAGATGGAAAAAAGAGAGCTGATTTGGGTGTGAAATCGCGGCATCTGAGAAGAGAGAAGAGAGCAACCCGAGCTCCTCCGGCAAGTACCCGGCAATATCACCGTGGTTGAGGTCGATGCCGGCCAGATCTGGAGAAGATGGAAAAAAGAGAGCTGATTTGGGTGT
>JANZLX010000004.1:19316203-19328517 GCA_025531955.1 Erythroxylum orinocense | reverse complement strand
TCTAATAGTGGGATCACCATGACAAGTGAAACTATTAAGCTTATGTGAATAATATGCATGGAGATGATATAGGAAGTGATCGGTGACTTATTAAATAAGTGCCAATCATAGTTCCTATAGTTCAAAGTTCAAGACGGGTTAGATAAGACGTGAGAGTACTTGTAGTGATCGATTGGGAAGCAATTGAGATTGTCAATGATGTAACCATATGTGATGAACTTGAGGAAAAAGAATAAGGACACGATTATTGCGTAATCCCCATGATCGAGGACTTGCACAAAAGGAGAAGAGGTATCTAGAATTGAATGGGATTAAAGTATCCTTAGTATAAGTTACTAATTGGTGAATCGACATAAATACATCTCTAGATAAGATGTAATGGTTTTGGTGATATATGCCAAGGTATTAGAGTAAATGAAATTGTTTAGTGCCTCACTGAGCTTCGTTACAAGGGATGTTCTGATCATGTAAGCTATGGAATAAACTAATCTTATTGAGATATGATGAATAGTTGAAATTGATCTTCATGAGATACTAAGAATGACTCATAAGTAATTATGGAAATAGTTGATTGATAAGGATTTCATGAACAGTATTGATGACGATTCAATTTAAGAGTGATCAATGAAGAAACAAATCAGAAACGAATATGTAATAAATCAAAAGTGAATAATGGAATCATATCCAAAGTGGAGACTCAGGCATAGGAAGTGGATTATGCTACTGAGAGTGTATGCATTTTGTTTGGTGTAAAGTATCCAACTACGTGAGTGGCTTTTAAATTCAAGGTGACACTATTGCAAATGTGAGGAGAATATACGTCCACATTATATTCGATGTAAATATGTTGAGAAATACAAATTGAATCTGAGGAAGTGATACCAACACGCAAAGTGAAGTATTCAAATAAATTGAAAATGTGTGGAGGAACTAGTACGATTAAATAGGAATTTAAATAAGTTGATGTGAATTAAAGGAAATGGAAGAAAAAGAGAAAATCATTAGGGAAAAGAAGTCAAGTGGAAAACTGAAAATGACATGAGACAATATTACCTTCATTGAGGAATTAGTCACTTAAGGAATTGCAAGAACTAATTATGGACATAAGGAAAAATTTTGAGTGATATCTGTTAAAGTTAATAATACTCCAATAGCATTATGATATTGAAGATTTAAGTGATCCAAGCGAAATTGTATCAATTAGTGACTGTGATCATAGATGATATTTTGAGTGTGTTTGAAAAGTAAAAAGGGACGTTTTGAATATTTGAGGAATATGACACTGATGATAATAATATCAATTGGATTTGGAGATTATACAGTATATAATGAAGTTTCATATAAGAAATTAAGATGCAATATGTTGTAACAGTATAAAGTGATTTTTGTATGCATAGAGATAATTAAGGTCTTACAAGTTGATTTTGATACATGGTTTAGAAGTGCTATAATAGTAATTGTCTTGAGGTCTTAGAGACATTAGATGTGCAGAGTCATTTTTGGAATGTACAAATTATATAAGTTTGAGAAAATTATTGATTTTGAAAGGAATGTACAAATGAGTGCTATACTGGTAAAGGTAGTGTGTAATTTGACACATTGAACAGTCGATTCTATAATGAAATAGTGAAAATTCAGATATTTAGGTTATCAAATCTAGTGCAATGAAGAGTGTAAAATGTTAAGTGAAATATGGGGCAAAATGAACTGTTACTAGTTGCATTAAAATTTGATATCAATATTACTGGAAAGAAGTAAGAGAGCCTAAAAGCTAAGTATTCTAAATTATGAGTCTCGTAGAAGAATTGAAAACGAATCTGAACTTTCGAGTGGAATCAAAAGAATAATGTTTGGTGGTTGAAATAAGAAGTATGTGTACCTGATAAGAATGATTGAGTAAAGAGATTGTTAGGGAAGTGCAATAACAACCTACGATATACATTACTTTTAAAAAAAATTAATACTTAAAAAAACCTATGATATACATCCTCAGGAACACATTGAAAGGGGCAATTAAGGGCTAAGAATGCAGGACTGAGTGATTACATGTTTGAATTACCAACAGTTCCAACTGTTGGGGATGTGCTTAAAGCTTATATTTTTGGAGTTCATAGGAATATGAGATTGATGTATAGTTCCAATTGACTACAGATATAACAATTGTTATCATAGTGACATCATTAAAATACTCTATAAGGCGTTGTAAGACAGTAAGGGTTTATTCACCCTTACATAATGAAGAGTGTCTAAAAATGGTCAAAGACCAGAATTGATTCTATATACTGGTGATGAGTGAGATGAATCTGAAATAAGAGTAAAGTAACTTATGAAAGATAAATGAGTTAGGTGGATTAACACCGGATTTAAGGAATATAGTAACAGGGACATAAGAGTTGAATGCATTAACACTGAAGAGAAATGAATTGTCAAAGAAGAGATGAAGCATTTTTGTGAGTACCATCATGGCAAGGTGTGCTTAGATTTGGAGAAAGGATAAGTTAAGCTATTATGAATTGGTCTGTATGAAACTTATTATGAGTTAGTATCACTAGTGAAAGAGGTCTTAGATTCATAATATGTGATATGTGAATAAGTTAAGAAATAATGGGATTGATCGACAGAGATAGATTGACAGTGTACGAATTTCAATTCCGTCCTTAAGAGCCTCAAAAGTTCATGAAGTTGAGAACTGGGACCAGTACATTGGTGTATGAATATAAAATTTTTCTTTGGATTTGAAGGGAACATTTGTGATTGATCTAAATAGAGTTTAGCAAAGTTTCCTTCTTGAGAGTTATATGTCATTCTTTTATCCTTCCAATGGTATATAGTATGAAAATTTTGGACATTGGAGTTTAGAGTTATGATCTTTATAATTGGAGATGCTCTAGAGAGTGTAGATAGTGATTTAGAACTTTTGGGATGTGAGGAATGTTAAGTCAAGAGGACTTCATGTCTAAAAACTAAAAAGGAGGCAAAACTAAGAAGGAAGCAAAACTAAGAAGAAGGCAAAACTAAGAAGGAAGCAAAACTGAGAAGGAGGCAAAACTCATAAGGAATCAAAACTAAGAAGGAAGCAAAAGTAAGAAGATGCAAAAGTCAGAAGGAAGAAAACACAGAAGATAGAATTTGCCTTCAAGGTCTTCATGAAAGTTGTAGCTCTTGAAGTCCTTTTTCGAATCATTTAAAGATCACTTTAATCAAAAATTTCTAGAGAATTTTATAGTTGTTTCCCTTGAAACAGGTTGAGTATGATTGAGGACAAAAACATGTTTTATTCTTTTGGCCATAACTTCTTCTCTAGACACTCAAATGACTTGATTCTTGAACCATTGGACTCATAAGACATTTATATACATCTCCACCAAAACTCATAGCCACATAAAATGAAGTGTGAAAGATTAAGTGAAAAAAGTGGGATGGGTATAGTGAGTGTATTCTTAAACATGATGAACTGATGTTATTCCACTGAACATACTTCAGTATTTTGATGATTTCTGGAGGTGATTTCTAATTTTTAGTAAACTAGAGACATGGAACTACAAATGATATGAAGGAATTGGAATCTACTTCAGTGTCTAAGATGATTAAATTTCATATGGAAGTTGTGCATAGTATACTGTTGTGGACAACAACAGTCCAAAAATGTTTGAAGTATATCTTTTGAATCACTGAACCAAATTGAATGATTTTGGTGGCATTAGAAATTTAAGACAATGGGAGACATTTTTCTAGAAAAAAGTGTTATGTTAGATTGTTCAAGGGTACTACTGGCAAGACACTTAAGTAAAAAAGACGTAACGCATAAATAGAAGGGCAAGTGGGACAATTCTCAATCATTAAAGGCATAATTGGAATAGGAAGTGATGTTTTACTTATAAATGAACAAGAAAAACGTGAACCGAAGGATCATCAGTAGAGAATAGAAAGAAAGAGAGTTTGGCGGTTTGAGAGAAAAGAAGAGAGCTGAGCTAGGATTTAATTCTTCTTCATCTTCAAGAAAGATTTTGAAGTTGATCAAGAAGACAAAAAGGAAGAGGAAGGAAAGAGCTTCCATTTAAGCTAAAGGTCTCTTCATTTGGTGAAGAATCAAGGTAAGATCATTTTGAATCTTTTGAATTTTTGGAAGGATTCTAGTTTATGGAGTACAGAAAATGCTTGGGTTTAAATATTCTAGAATCAATTTTAGTGATTTTGCATTGTGGGAGTTTTAAGTGGATTCCTATTGAAAGAGATTTGGTTTGTTTTAGGAAACCAAGAGAATCCTACCGAAGAACAAGGGGAAAGACAATCTTGACTTGGAGTTTTGCAAGCAAACTAGGTGGGTAATAGATTTATAGTTATTGTGTAAATGGGCGATGTGCCTAAGTGTGTATATGTTTGAATTGCTAAGTTATGAATGGGAATTTGATATTATGAGATCATGTGAGGTTAGAAAAGAGATGACGAGGAATTGAATTATGATATAGAGTAACCAAGTGTCCTTGAGGTGTGAGCTTATGAAAAGGGTAAAGAATGAAAGGAGAATTTAGAATGATCATGTACAAATGAAGTGTAAATCTAAGTTCAATTAGACACATATGAATTATGAAATGGGGATGAGCATACTATGTGTTCTAGAACATATATCCGGGATTGTCATTGAGCATGCATTGTACATAGTCCATTTATACAATTGGGTAGAAATAAATGTCTATATGTGTGCAATTATTGATGAGTGTGCAATATGTGTCATACATAAATGGGTTCTGCAAGTCAATTGTTCACGTTCAGGCATTCCCAGACTTTGAAAGCCAATACTAATCTAGAGCGTACTGTGAGTATACCAAGATGATCTCACTTCATTGTGTGTTATTTGAATTTGTTGTATTATATGACTATTGAATGATTTTGTAGATGTGATTGCTTATGTTAGTTTCGGATAGAAGGTATGATCATTATGATATTTGATTTGGATATTGAAGTGTTACTTGAATGTGAATTGGATGAACTATGTGTAATTAATGTGATTGTTAAATGTGTTCTAAATGTGCATTTGCATAGGAATGAGAGAGTGAATTCACAACTCTAATGTTGAATGCCAGACTAAGGTTCGATGATATGAGAAAGTGATTGAACGGAATATGAAATGTGAGCGATGCATTCCATTGCATGAATGCATGAAATATAATGACAGTTGTGACCAAAGTAGCCAACGATTAGAGCTTAAAGCTCAACGAGTGAAAATGAGCCTCGAGATCAAAAGTGATTCAGAGCCTCAGGATCAACATTTAATGAGCCCTATATCCCCTAAGTGGATAAGGGACAGATATCAATGATCTCTATATGGGACAGTTTAGGCACTTGGTCACAACAAAGTAACAAATGGAAAGTGAGTCTCATGTGCATTGCATATGCATAATATGAATGATTAAGTGTATTGAATGTGAAAGAAAGTGAAATGTGAAATAATTGAAATGTGAAATAAAGTGAGATGTGTGAGTTGTGTTATGTGATTGGGTAAGCCATCTATGATGGTCACTCATTGAGTTCGCAAAATAAACAAAAAGTTTGCAAATATTTTTTAGGATCAGAAGAATACCCCGTTAGGCCACAGAAGAATATCCCGTTAGGCTAACGGGAGTATACCTACAGCATACAAGTTAAGGATAGAGGTCGGGATCAGTTCGCATCTGTAATGCATTTCTCTATTTTGTATTGAACTGTATCTTCTGCAACCTTTTGTATTAATCTATATTCTAAAATAATTCAAATGTTTTGTATTTGTAAAAGGGCCCAAATGGCTGTTGGAAATTTTGTTGATGGTTTTGTGTTAATTGAAAATGCTTATGAATGAATGTGGGCCCAATTTGAGTATTGATTTTTGCATATTATTTCTGTGGTTTCAAAATAGAATTTATACCGATTTTTGACTGATTGGGTGCTTTAGCACACTACCCTCGCAGGGTCCGGACTCAGATATCACCCACGATGTCAAGTTTGGGTCATTGCAGGAATAGGGTGCTACACTAGGAGATATAATGTTCTTAGTACTATGCATGCTCATGTAATAGGATTTGAGGACATTAGGAGTTTGTATGAGGGAGATAGTGAATTCGGCGAGATTTGGAAGAGAGTTAGGAAAGATGGTGCTTTTAGGGATTTTGTCAGTCATGATGGTTACCTTTTCAAACTTCATGTTGTTTGTGTTCCTCAATGTTCTTTAAGAGAAGTTATCTTGAAATAAGTTCATGGTGGGGGCCTAGCCGGTCACATTGGAAGAGACAAGACTTATGAATTGTCTAGTGGAAATTTCTATTGGCCCAAGATGTGGAAAGATGTTACTAAGATTGTAGAGGGATGCAACACTTGCAAACAATCCAAGATGGCCACTAGAGCTCATGGACCATACATGCCATTGCCGGTTCCAAATTCTCCTTAGGAAGATGTAAGTATTGACTTCATTGTTGGCTTGCCAAGAAATAAGAAAAATCATGATTCTATAATGGTTGTTGTAGATAGATTCTCAAAGATGACTCATTTTATTACTTGTAACAAAACTAATGATGCATCTCATGTGGTGAATTTGTACTTTGAAAATGTTGTAAAACTCCATGGAATTCCTAGGAGTATTATTAGTGATAGGGATGTAAAAATTTTGAGCCATTTTTGGAGACATTTATGGGCCAGATTAGGAACTACTTTGAAGTTTAGGATGACCTTCCATCCTCAAACGGATGGTCAAATTGAAGTGGTCAATCGAAGCCTTGAAAACATTTGAAGAAGCTTATTGAAGGGAAAATTGAAGAATTGGAACAATTTACTTGTACATGTCAAATTTTCTTACAACAATTCAAAGAGTAAGACTACAAAGTTTACTCTTTTTGAATTAGTTTATAGAGCTAACCCACTTGTTCCTCTTGATTTGAGTCCAGCCCCTTCAAGCATTCCATTCAACATGAAGGCCGATGATAGAGTATTAAAGATTGTTAACATTATGCCAAAGCCAAAGCTAACATTGAGAAGAAAATGAGGCCTACAAGAAGCAAGCCAAGTTGAAGACAATTGTAGAGCTCAAAGAAGCTGATCTTGTTTGGATACACATGAGAAAGGATAGATTTCCTTCTAAAAAGAAAAACAAGCTAATGCCTAGAGTCAAAGGCCCATTCCAAGTCCTCAAGAAAATTAATCAAAATGCGTACAAGGTAGAATTAGCAAACACTTATAAGATTTCAAATAATTTTAATGTTTGTGATTTGACCAAGTATGTAGAGGATACTATGAGTTCTAGTTCATTTCAAAATTCTCCCCAAGAGGAAAGCTTTGAATGAGGGGGAAACGATGGAGGTCCATCAAGTGCAGCCTTGGAAGATGGGTCTTTGTCCAACAAGTTTAAATGATAATGATGATAGTGATTCGGTTAGAGAAAAGGAGCTTGAGGAAGAGCCAAATTTCAGCCTAAAGCTACAGGTTTTACTCATGCCCTTTGGGACTCATTAATGCATGATTTTGGAAGCTCATTCTTCTGATGTTATTTCGGTAGAAAAGCCCAGCTTATGTGGCACTCTTTAGTGATATTTAAAGCCCAAGTTCTTAAACCAAGTGTAGTTCAATTTCGACTGAAGATATTTGGTGAATAAAATACATTTATCTTGTTTTATTTGTCCCTTACGAGACCTAAGTTATCAGCTTAGTTTTAATTACTTAGTTTCCTTGATTATTATTTCATGTTATTGTTGTTTTAATGGCTAAAGAGACACTGGGATGTGGTTCTCCTTCATGACCATTCATTTGCTTTTATTTCTTTAAATATTGCTTTGTAAAAACTCTCATTGGATTCAGATCATTTTATCAAATTGAGAGAGAATTCACATTTTTAATTTAATCATTTGGGTTTTATTAGTTTCCAAAAACTAAAGGGTTTTGTTTGTTTCCAAAAAAAATCACCTATTTATTGGCCATTTAACTTTTCAATTGATTTTCACAATTTCAGCTTTCCATTTCCAGAACGACCTATTTAAGGAAAAGTGTATATCTTTTTTTTCTACTCATCAGATTGAGAAACTTCCTTCATCAATGTTGTAGTTCACTTATTGAACTTCAATTTAGCCTCAAGAACCATCCTCAAATTTCAAGCCCTTTGCCCAAAAATGCACTTTGAAATCACCTAAATGTTGAGCCCTCAATTTCAGCACTTTCCTAATTCATAACTAATCTATCAAAAAAATTCATAACTTTTTTTTCTAGACATCAGATTGCCACGATTCCTTCACGAAAGTTGTAGTTCACATCTTGAACTTCAATTTGACATTCAATTCCATCCCATTTGACCCAGCCAATCATCCAGAACATGAGTTAGACATCGACTGTTTGTTTTCACCCGATAAGACTAAATTGTCTAATTTTCAAATCACCACCACCGGCCGCCATAGCCAACACCACGCCATCAATACATCTGAACTCATCTTACTCCAATCCATATAACCTGTTTTTTTTCTTGACATCTGGATTGCAATCAAGTTAGATTTTAGTGTTATGATCGGCAAATTAATATTATATTAAGTTAGTGTGTATTTAATAGTTCAACGAATGTATAAATAAAAAAACATAAGTAGTAACTTTTACCTGCTCTATTATTCCTAACTTTATTTCATTCTCTAACTGAGCTTTCTAGTTGATCAGATTTTGCTAAGAAATAAACCTACAAAACCACACATGTACTTCAGTCTCTTCTCAGAAACAAAATGAAAAAGAAAATAATGGAGCATGAATTACTAAAAAGAATCTACTGAGTAAAGAAAACGCCATACCTATCAGGATAACAAAGGAACATTCATCTAGTTTTGAACTATTAGAACAGGAACTTGTCCATGATAGCGTGCTAGGTATGATGCCAGCCTCTGCCAAGGCTAATTTGCAAACCCAGTCAACTAGTTAGGTAAGACATTAAGATGCCATATCCAAAGTATAGGAGCAACAAGCAACATCATGAATTACATTGAACATATTGAAAATTTGAGTTGAATGAAAACTACAATCCTTTAATTAGTAACATATAAGTCTCTAAACTTGAATGACAACTTTCTTAAACAAACCTTTAATTTCTTTAAACTAGATCAAGCCTCTAATTGAGTAGAATCCAAAAAGGTAGAGATTTGAACAAATTGATGCTTCTCCTTATATACTGGAGTGAAAGACAAACGAAATCATTTTGTTCCACAAGAAATAAGACAATAAATTTTCTCTTTGCAACCAAATCACAAAATTCAATACATTCTTGCTTCTATCAAGGTTGATATATTGTAATAACATAGAACAACAATTATCTATAATCTTATGTCCAAAAAGAAATTATAACAACATTTTTGCAACTGATTCACCATCATGAATGTGAAACAACTTGGGCATTGTCAATTTACACGATCTTCTTTGAAATAGTCACATTTTTTCAAAATCCAGATTTCAATGTCAAAATGATCAAAATACTAGAATCTCATGGAAAAAGTACCCGAAGTTGGAACTTTGGTAGAAACATCAGGATCAAAATTTTAACGGCATGAGACTGAGATACCCCCCAAATTTTCGCCCAAATTTTCACCAAAATCTTAGTCCTTCCATGTTTTTTCATCTTTAGTTTCACTTTCACCTTGAAATTTCACTCCACGCAAAATGTGACGAGTGCGCAACTGCCATTTAATTCTTATTTAACTCATGTAATTGGATACTCATTGGGTTTGGTATTCTAAAGAACTTATTCAAAGGAGCAAGTAGCCTTAGTTTTATGCTTTCCCAAATGTTTTTTACATCATTTATTTCAATTATCTTGTAAGGTTTTAAAATGCTTAATGTAGTGTTAAATTCATCATTCAAGATATATTTCTTCAATAGGCATTTTAGATGGAACTATTCGAGCCTGACATAACTTAAATAATATCAATACAATTAAGTTTTAGGACACCAGAGATTTGGTTGCACACAAACTTAAACGTGAACTCAGACTAAATGATTTAGACTCAATTAGGACTTCAATTAAGTCTATCCTAAAATAACGGAAAAAATTTGAGTAGGGTTGGATATACACCATCTCATTACTAACCCTAATTGTTTGTTACAGAAACAAGTGGAGAAGATGACGTTGAATGATAAATGACGGAAAGAATCACCAGATGTTAGTAACTAAGGGGAAGTGCTGCGTTTCACCAAATGTTAGTAACTGGTGGATGGAATGCTACCTACACCAGCTTCGACAATACAGTCGTCATCATCGGTAAGAGCTTTTAAACCCCGTAAACATTTTAGTAGTAAGGATTTTGACGATAAAAGTGCAGGAGGTCTCTATTTTTTGTGTGATGAAAAATATAGCATAGGTCACAAATGCAAGAAGATACTATTATAATTTTATGTAGTTATCGGAGAAGATGACAACGGGAAAAATTCACTGAAACCAGAAGAGGAAGAATCAGAGGGAAGTCCCGAAGAAGAAGATAGTTCAATAGTTTCAATGCAGCCCATGTTGGGCTTGTTTGTGAATACGAAATTTAAATAAATGAGGTTAGTATGAATGCATTAGAGAAGGAAGATACACATACTGATTGACAACGAGAGCACCCATAACTTCATGGACACTTTTGTAATAAGAAAAGGAGGCTGTGATCTCTAAGAGATAGATCCAATTTTCATCACAATAGGAGGCGGGTTGCAGCTGAAATGACATCAGTATTGCAAGGACTTTACTTAGACAATGCAAGGGGTGCAATTCACCAAGGATGCATTGGTGCTAGCTCTAGGAGGGTGCGATATATTCGGCGTGTAATGGTTGAGTGGATTGAATGAAGTATGTAACTTTAAAGACCGAATGATAACATTTAAGTGGGAGGGACGTTTTGTAACGTTAAACGGAAATCCAAAAAGGAGATCCAGAGTCATTTCTAGCAAAGAATTTCAGACAACATTACATCGCTCAATAGGCGGTCAATTGTTCATGATGCAATTGTCAATGCCCATTGAATTCTAGTCACAACAAATGAGAATGACAACCGAGCAGTGTAGTGAGTTGAACAAGATTAATTCTATTTTGTCAAATTATGCAGAGGTTTTCCAAGAACTGACCCATCTTCCTCCTAACCATAAATACAACCATCGGATAATTTTTAAAGAAGGAATAAAAGTCATTAACATTCATCCGTATCGATATTTTGGGGCACAAAAAGATGTAATAGAACAATCAGTTCGAGATCTCATGAAACAAGGCTTCATTCGACATAGTTATGGTCCTTGTGCCTCGCCAATGGTTTTAGTCAAAAAGAAGGATGATTCATGGTATATGTGTGTGGACTACAGGGAGCTGAACAAATATACAGTGAGGGACAAATTCCCAATACTACTAATCGAAGAACTGCTAGACGAATTACACAGGGCTAGTTGGCTCACCGAGTTGGACTTGCATTTATAATACCATCAAATCCGGATGCAACCAAAAGATGTGCTGAAAACAACCTTCAAGACACAAGAAGGTCACTATGAGTTTCTAGTTATGCCATTCGTACTAAAGAAGGGACCTTCAATGTTTCAAAGATTAATGAATGAACTATTTAAACAGTATTTACGTCAATTTGTTCTGGTCTTTTTTAATGACATACTGATCTACAGTTCATCATTGCAAGTGCATGTACAACACATTTTAACAGCAATGGAGACGATGAGGAGTAATCAAGTATTTTAAGGGGAAATAAGTGTGTGTTTAGGGCACGACAAATTGAGTATCTATGTAACACCCCACTCCCGCAATGACCCAAATCTGACATTGTGGGTGATATCTGAGTCCGTGCCCTGCGACGGTGGCGTGCTAAAGAAATCATTCAGTTAGAAATTAATATCCTCTTTTTTTTTAAATCACAACACAATATGTGGAAATCGATACTCAAATTGGGCCCACATCTATTTATAAACATTTTCAATTAACACAATCTTCAATAGCCATTCGGGCCCTTTCACAAATACAAATCACTTCAGCATTTCAAAATGCAAATTTATACAAAAGTTTGTAGAATATACAATTCAATAAAAAATAGAGAAATGCAATGCAAACGCGAATTGATCCCAACCTCTATCCTTCACTTGAATGTTGTAGATATACTCCTGTTTGCCTAACAGGGTATTCTTCTGAGTCCTGAAAAAAATATTTGCAAATTTTTGGTGAATTTTACGAACTCAGTGAGTGACCATCATCGATGGCTCATTCATCACATAACACATACGATTCACATAATTCACATCATTTCATTAACAATCATATTGAATCACATACACTTGATCAGTCATTTCACATATTACAT
>JANZLX010000004.1:19262752-19280024 GCA_025531955.1 Erythroxylum orinocense | reverse complement strand
CTTTTTAAACTTGGTTCGTTCATAATCCAGACGTGGTGGGGAGGTGGAGCACTTTGGCTTCAGATACGCAAATAACATGAACTGACCTTCTTATTTTTAGTGTTTCACTTTGAAGTTTCAACCATTTCCAAATCAACCACAAGTAAAATTTATAGCTGAATAGTGGTTCATACCTTTCTTTCTTTTATGGGTATAATTCAAGAAAACAATGAAATAAAATTGACGCAATTCATAGTAAGAACTAGAAATAAGGGATGTGATTGTGAAGGTCTAGGAGGAGGGATATCATCGAATGAGTCAGCTTACAAAATGGGAAAAAAAAAAAAGCATTACCTTGTTTATATACAATACAAGAAACACACAGGACTAATTTAAATAGCAGATCATGAAATTAAAACCCCCAGTGCAGGACTAATTGACAACAAGTGCTTGTTTGGATTTTGGAGGCCGTCCAAGTGAAAAAGTTCTGCCCTAATCAATGGGTGGTTTTTTATTTCATAAGAGTTGTTGGGGTCTTCCTCAGGTCAGAAGCCATTTTGTGAAATATAAAAAGACGAGATTGATTGACGGGACAAAGCGTGTCTTCCCGTTTCGCTGTTTCTTTTTCCTTCCTGTAATAGTAATAGTAATAGTAATAGTTAATAGTAACAGTATGATACTGCTCTCCTTCTTACCTTAATTGTCAAAAAGTAAATAAAAAGAAAAACAAGTTGGGCATAATGAATTTTTTTGGCGCCTAACCTTGAGATTCCCAAAAGGAGAAGGCAGGTTGGTTGGAAGATGGGGTTTGAGCCTCATATTGTGCTGTGCTCGCAAAATGATGCTTATTGGTTGATGTGTCAGTGTCAGGCAGGCACTGGCAGGCATGTTGTTGGGCTTGTGCATACCGTCGACGTGACCTTGGATTCTATCCATGAATATTTGTTAATTAACAAACAGTAAAGTTATGCGGTTCTCTTTCTTTGGGCTTATTATATTGAAAGCTAAACGGAGAACAATATTATAGATGTATGTGACCACATGAGCAGAGCTAGCTGTGGATATGGACCATACCATTATATATCATTTTCATAGGAGAGGAGACAGATATGAAATTGGGTGTATATGGTCTCAGAAAGAAAAGCAAATTGTTTGAATTACATAGGTGACAACTCCTTTTCCTTGATGTCAAATATTATTTAAGAATTCGAATCTTTCAAGCGAGATAAATGAATACATACAGATAAAAATGAGTGGCATGGAATAATATATGTACATTGAAGATGTGGTCGTATCTGTAGACTTTCAGACCAATTGTCAACTTCAACGAAATTTATTGGCTTTGCCTAGAGTGTTCCTTGTAAGCAACTATAGGATATTATTCATTCAGACGTTGTATTTATTGGTGGTAATGGAAGGGCCAATTGTATTTAGGCATTTCATGGGAGTGGACTTGTCTATTTTTTAACAAAGAATGCTTTTCTTGTTCTTTGAAATCAAACCCACATATGTAGACCCACAAATCCAGAAAACCATCAAGAAAGCAATCCAAAGAAAACGTGGGATGTAAGATGATATACCATAACCATCATTATTTCTTTTTCTGGTTGGCACAGATGAAATTCTTTTCAAAGGGGTACTGTCTTTTTTTTTTTTCCTTCTCAATTACCAAAAAGAACAAACTGACAAAAATAATCCTGTTTAGATCAAAAAGAGTTCTTTTTCTGGTATAATGTTATTTGTTATGATTCCTAGGCAAAAATACCCTTTTATATTATATTATATTTCGTAAACAAAGAAATGACTGCAACCACATCCATATGGCCCGCCATCATTTGCATAGAAAATTGGATTAATTGAATTTCCTTCTTTGATAAAAGGTGAGGCCAAGGGTATGGGAATCGGATTCACATGTTTTGGATGGAGGGCATGCCGGTCATAAAGGGACATAGGGTCTGATGTACTGGAAAGGGCCTCAAACAAGATCTTCCTATTATTTTGTGTTTCCTTCTCGTATTAAATGCCAACTTTGGATTTTTTTCCTGTACTTGACATATGTGGACCCTACCTCTTAATAAAATTCTCTTCTTACAACATTTTCTTTTTACTGGCCCACTAGGTGGAGAGAATTTGTTTTGGAGATGACTTGGAAACAACTTGCCTTTTCTCTTTGGGATCTCCTTTTCTAGATAATGACCATTACTGTTGCTTCCCTCCTCAGGAGAGGAGACCATTATTGGAGTCGGCCATTTCCTTACAGAATCCTAAAAAGTCATGAAGTTTCAGTGTTTGAGATTATATCTTAGTAAAAGCTTTAAGCTGGCATTTCCAAATTAGGGATGGCTGCATGTGTCACATAAAGTGGCCTTCGGTCTATATATATATACGCACTTGGGAAGAAATTTATCAGGTTTTTAAAGGTCACTATTAATTGGCATGCCTATTCTAATTAAACTTTTTATTGTACTTTTGTAGTTCATAAAACAAATTGAAACCGGAGACCCTGAGGCGTGGCCAGAATAAACAATTTGGAATCGGCTGCGAGTCACGAAATCGAAATGTGAATAGATAAAAGAGAAGCACAAAAACTTTTGTGACGTTATAAGTTGTTTCAGATGAAAAAACAAGAGATTAACATGTTTAACGTCTCAAGTCAACTTCTTCTAGATTGGAAATGGATGTCGGGGGTAATGATGCATGTGAAAAATTAAACACACGAATATAAATGCAAATAAAGGCCGAGACAGACGTGAGAAGCTAATAATAGTCCAAGTCCAACTTTACTTTTGCCGCCTCAATCAAATTAAAGAGTAACGCAGTGCCCTCCCGGCTCCCCACTCCATTAATTCCTCAGCGTCCCTAGCACGTTGTTCTCCTTCCTCTCTTTTCAATTTTCCATTTCTACAATTTCACGCCACCCGTTGGATATATCGACATCACTTCATATATAATAAATGATAACGACTAGTAGAGAAGACGTCAAGGGTGATTCAGTGTCTGCCAGTGCCAGAGATTATTGCTGTGTTTACTTTTTGATTTTCTTTTGTCAGTTTTGGCGGTGTGTAAAAATTCAACCACCCCTCAAGACATCATGGGCTTACTTTTACTCGTGAACAATTTCTTCCACCGGTTTTTATTATAAAAAAAAAAAAACTAGAAAAAGGAGGCAATTAACAAATCAAAATAGATATATAGAGACAGGAAGATATGGGTGAGTGTCGCTGCAGAATAACAGCGACATTTGCGCGAGTACTACGTGTCAGCTTTTCTCCTCCATCACTCCCCACTTGGCGCGTGGAAGCACCGTCCGTCTTATTAGATAATAGTCTGTCTGTCGGGTTGGTGTGCTGCCTAATCCTGTGAACAACGGCAAGGAACCAACCCCCGCGCCCCATTGCTACTCCTTTTAATTCCCAAACTTGAGAAAAGCAAACTTACATTGACAAGACATCAATATGGTATATGCACTTCACCCTCTCAAGCAGAATAAATCATTTAACCACGTACCATATGGAGTATTAATGGCGAAAATTAAAACTGAAATGAAGGTGCGGGACAAAGCACCCATTACCTCTCATCAACAAGATAGGAATACCTTAAAAAAACAAAAAGGCATGAAATCACAATGATGATGGTCATACGCACAATGCACAACTAATGGAATGAATGAATAAACAGAGAGAAGATTACTTTTTTAAATGAGAACAGGAGGAGGTAGGCTTTACCAACATATATATATATTTTATTTTTATTTTTCTTTCTTTTATCTGCCGTTACCGGGGGTGAAGGTGAATGATCACTCTCATGACATGTTAACGTGAAAACTACCATTCTTGGTGGTTTTACAGATGGGGCAAATATTGAGATTAGACCCACATGCTGTACACAAGCACAAATGCCTGCAAGGCAAGAGCAACACGCATGCCTCCTCATCCCTACAATTTCTACACACTCTGTTAACACCAGTTTTACCCTTATCCAGCGCACCCCTATTCCCTAACCTCCACCTCTCTGCAGACTCGTTGCTGCTGTCGCAGCATGATTGTGCGTCCTCCATGACAGCTGCCGCCTCCTCCTCCTCCTCCAATCTTGCGCCTCGGGTGCGCTCGTCTTTAACCCGCGCTGAAAGCACTTGATCGAGGTTGCTCCTCAAAGCATTGGCTGTTGCCTCGTTGCTCTGTGCCAAGTCTCTCCATATTTGGTTCTCGACGCACAACGACTTAACCCTTTCTTCCAGCGCCCAATTCAGTTTACCAATCTTCTCGATCTCTTCCTCTTTCGCTTTTAATCTCTTCATTATTCCTTCCTCTATTGCCTCCATTATCCTGCTCGCTTGCCTCTTTCTCTTGTCTTCCATCTCTATCCTCACTTTCTCCATCTAACAATCCACAGCACAATAACATGTTAAATTAAGCCCCCCAAAAAAACACACACACACACACACAACTTTAGTCGTTTCATAAATTAACGTAACTTACATGTTGATAAATTAGGTGGTCGACATCGAGTTGTTGCTGTTGGATCTCGAGAGAGAGGTCTTCTCCGAGAAAGGAGAAGGGTGCGCAAGTCTTGGTCGATTGCGGAGTGGGGTATGCAAGGGGAGGATTGAAGCTGTCTCTTGAACGCTTTCTTTGTGCAGGAACACTGTAGGTTAGGCCACTCTCTGATTTGATTGGTATTTTGTGAGGGACAGACTCTGTAATTACAGAACTATACATGGTAGGGAGCAAAGTCTCCGTCGTCGTAGTAGTTCCCGATAATGGCACACCATATCCCATCTGGGGACTGTAGATGTTTGCGTTAGGTTCCATGGAGTTCATCATTTCTCTGCAAATTCATAACCAGAATCCATAAACGTTAGGACTATTGAAGAAAAACTGAGATAAGCGAAAAAGAGAAAGAGTATGAATATAATACCTATTGCCAAGTAACTGAGGAGGGAAGAGATTGAGATGTCTAGCTTCAACAGCCATGTGAAATTTAAATGAAAGCTTAGATTTCTTTTCCTTTCTTCGTAAAAGAGCTAATACTGTTGAACCCCTTATCTGTTGTTGCGTTATGTGGCTTTGACAATGAGAAATAAAAGAGGGGGGGAAGGGAAGGGAAGCGAAGCGAAGAGAAGTAAGTCAGGATGGTATATGACGGAAATGTCTAAAAAGGCATGCAAATGCAAATAGAGGTGTCTAAGGACGTGAAGTGGGGCTTATTTAGGCAAAGGGAGTCAAATCTAACATTTATTAATGGAGTTATTTTTTTTTTTTCTTTTTGACGGGTACGGTTATTTTGTATATCTTGGGATTCGGTTACCAGAAAAGCCCCATTCTCCAGCTTGACTCAGTTTCTGTAGCCAACAAAAATCATGGCCACTCCGTTGTTTCAGCTATTTATCAAGGGCCAAATTCGGGATATCATTTTGATTGGTTCTTCTTTTCTAATTGTTTTCTCGAATTAATATTAACTGACAGAGAGCAGAAATCTGCCACGTAATACTAGCCGACAGGGGCCTACCTTGAACTGCCAAGTGGGCACAAACACCAAAATGGTATTGTGGGGCCTACTGAAATACACGTGTGGGACAAGGTTACGGAACCTGAAAGAATAGGATAAGACAAAATAAAAGAAAATGAAATAGAAAAGAAGCCAAAAATCATTAGCCGACATGGAAGCGGCGGGACCCACTGTAAATTAGGTTTAAAATAGAGGCGGCCGTTGACAGGAGAGTACGGTGAACGGGAGCTAAAGCTAGGAGTAGGAGCCTTTTGGCAGTTTCTGTTTATTACTTTCTTTTGGTCTAGTCTCTATCTTCGGTCCTTGCTTCTCTCTTGGCCTTGGGGGTCTAAGTCTAATAGATATTGGGAGGAACGTAGGTTGTAGCCAACTCAGATGTACTTGGGTAACTTATAGCGGTTGATTAAAAAGCTATGACCATTCAGTTTCTTTTTTTTTAATTATTAAATTGTACCTTGCAATATTTACTTACCACGCCACGCAACTCTTGCCACTGGTCAATGCTGTTGCTGAATAAATGTTTAAATATTTCTAGTAGCTAATGTAATCATAAATTTGCGTCTCAACACTAAATCAAATTTTGGCAGCCTCATTTTATTCTTTTCCTTCAGTTAAGGGCCTAAACTCATTCCTATCAACACCAGCAAAGATTGAAAGTAATGTTGACGTGCCCAATCTACTCCTTAATAATTGCATGCAAGCATTCATTTGAAACTTCCCAGATTCTTAAAAACAAGCGGGCACAAATTTTGTTACTTGTAAATTAGACCATGGAACAAAGATAAATTAAATCCAATCCACGTGTCAATTAATCAAAATTTATCATATCATTTGCATAACTAAATTCTGACTGTTGAATTCTATTTGATAATACTCGAGTCTTCTTCATTTGTTCCTTTCTGAACTCGTTTGCCATCTCCACAACATCTATGTAGATATTTGTTGTAAAATTATTTTGTCCTTCCATCTTTTTAAGCTAAGGATAATAAACTTAAAATTATTTAATTTTTTAAAATTATAATTTGTATAATCTAAGTCAATTTTTTATTAATGTAGTCAATTGAGTAATACTAGATGATCAATTTTTATTCCTTTTTTTTTCTTTTCAAGCTTCATTAATATCTCTTTTTATCTTTAGCTGGTTATTTTTTGTTTTCCATATTTTCTTCCTTTTTTTTGTCCTTTATTGATTGTCTCTTTTTTTTTTGGTTCCATGTTTCTCTCTCTTCATCTTTTTTTTTCACCACCTCCAAAAAAAACAAAAGAGTGGAACATAAACTGTCCACCACAATGTTTATATCTATCATAACCTCAACTTCAAAGACCAACATTCCTGCTTCATGACCATAACAAATAGTTATTCCAATTTGGATGAAGACCTACAACCTTAAGGACTTCATCTTCAACATATAACCTCCTATCTCAATCTTCTTGGTTGTAGGGTTCCCCATAAGAGACCTTAAGAAAATCAATCATACTCTAGAGAACATTGAAATAAGTTAGATCGACCACAAGAAGACCTAAAAGTAAGTTGCCTTTCTTAAAGCAATTGGTGGTAGTGTTCGTGGTGGTTGATCCTTTTTTAAGGGATTGAGTCCGTGAAAGCTATTATGAACAGTGATGAAAATTAAATTGTCTTTAATATTTTGAGTTTGACGAAGCGAACTAATAATGTGAACAAGGACGGAAAAGCTTCAAGATGTGTCTAGTGGGGCTGGTGAAAGAGGTGATTATGCATATAGAGTTAAATCAAATTGAAGGACCATATAATAATTTGATTCGAGTTAAGGTTGAAGAACAAGCCTCCAATACGATTGTGTATCAACTCGTATAACTTATTAGACAACTTAGTGGGGAGATAGATCTCCAGCATGGGAATAACCCAGATTGTATCTATAGTCTTCAGCATTAAAATAACCCAGATTGTGTCAATCTTCAAAGTTACAAACATATTTACTGTATCCAATTACAGATGTGGCTAAGATTGTGCACTAATTCCTAAAGTTACAATTAGATCACAGGCTCTAATTATTAGCTTGTCCTAAATTGTGTTCAAATTTTCAAAGATACAAAAGGATCCACAATTTTATATATGAGCATGTCCTCAATTGTGCCTAAGGGCGTTAAAATATTCATAGTTAATACAACTTAACCCACAATTGTCGCCTAGATTATGCATAATTGAAACCCTAGGTTTATTTAAGTTTTAAAACCTTAGCTTTATGTTATAGTATATAAAGGATGTTTCTTTTCAAATATGGAGACATCTTAAATAATTAATGCATTTTGTAAGAGTTTTCTCTTAGTTCTTCAAAGAACTTTTCAAACTTATCAAGCTGTTTATGAAATATCCCAAGATCCTATAGTTGGGGCTAGAACCCTAAAATAGTGTATACGAGAGTTTATTGAGAAGTTTGAAAGTGCATTTCATACTCATGCATAATATAATATACACACACATGTGAACATTGGTTTTTGCACATTAAAATGATTGTACATGCATTCATTGACATTTTTTGGGTATGATAAATTTATAAATGTGAATATGCAAAGAATTGTGGTTAATATGTGTTGAAAATTTATTTGGTGATAATATATATTGATTGGAAATTTTTGGTGAAATTTAGGAAAATTTTATGAGTATTTTGGATTAGGAAAAATGCCAAGTGACAAGTCAATTAATGAATGATAGTAGAAATAAGAGTTAAATGATAGTGGAAAATTCTATAAATGACTTTGGAATTATTGACATGTATCATTGAAAATTTGGGAGACAATTGGAGTAGATTGGACTAGTTTAAAAAGAGAACTTAGTTTAAACTTATAAAAATTGGACGAGTGACAAGCATCACTTATCAAACCAAATATTGGTTTTATGAATATACTAGAAAGGTCAAATTAATTGTTTGATCTTACTTTCTTCTTCCTTGTGACTTTCTTCATCTTCTGTGAGTTTCTTTACATCCAGAAATTATCTCACCCTCACAACGTAAGCCTTGCTCTCATTTTTTACTTGCTATTTCTTTTTGTTATCTTCTTCACTGTCACTGAAATGCCTAACTTTACAACCTTTAGTTGTTGATGATCATGTCATATTGGAAAACTAGAATTCGTGATTTTCAAGAGTTTGAAGTTTTAAACAAGTAAGTATCGTATAGGTTTTCTTGATATGTAGAATAAAACATGCATCACGTTAGTTAATAGTTTTGGGTTAAACAAGGTTGACTATATTATGCTGAAATGTGAGTGAAAAATTAAGGTGTGCCGCATGTGTTGTTTTTGCATATTTGATGATCAATATGTTATAAGATGGTGTTGAAATGATTTTTTAAATAGAAAGTTCGGTAAAAGTGTGTATAAAAAGAGTGCCGAAAATCGTTCAGGCAATGTCCGTTAAACGGATATACACTGGTCATTTAAAAAATTCACACTTTTGACCCCTTCAGTTGACAAAATCTCTCCTCGGAGTTTTCACAGAAGTTGTAGCACTTGGAGCCCTTTTTGAAAGCGTCCTTGAACACCTTTAATACGACATCCATGGTAAAAGTTATGTCTTTTTCTCACAAAATCTATCTACTTGTACCTATCAAACAATAAAGTTTAAATGTGTGAGAACTAACCAAATAAGGCTTCAAATTCACATAGAGATAAGTCAAATTAGTTTTAATTCATCCCAAAATCATATAAGAATAATTTGACTTATCATTATCCTTTGATTATAAATTGTATGAAACTCGTAATACTTTTCAAACTAAAGGATAACTAATAACTAAATCAACCTTTGATGAAATGACGATTATGGTATTCCATTGGTAAATCTTATACATACGATTTATCATATGTAATAATAATTTATAAAAGCATGGATACTTACATTTTATTATATTTAATAATGAATTTATATATTGGAGTCACATGCACTAAATGGAATATTGATTTAAATTTTTAAAAAGTTCAAAATATTCAAATATAAGTAGAAATTTAGCATTGCAATTTTCAAAGCACTTTAATGAGAAAGATGAGGTAAGATTTAAGTTTTCTTGAATATCTATAAGGAACAAGATTCTGCACTGAATAACTTCATAACCAAAATCTATTGCAATATGAATTTATATAAGGTGGAAATATAATATTAGATATTATATGATTTAATGTTTATTTCTCAATACTTATACCTAGTACAATAATTTGGGTTTGAAAATGTCAATTAAATCAATTAACAAGATTTCATATTAGATATGAAATGGTAGGGCTTGAAATGAGTTAAAGTTAATGATTTTAGATGTGATACTTGGTTAAGCATATATTATACAATAAGTTTATAACTAAATTAGATAATAAAAAGTATAAGATTTGCAAAGGTTGGATAAGATCTTATAAACTCCATTGAATACAATATTTAATTTAATGCATACTTATAAGATGATGGTTCTGAAGACAGTATATTCAAATGGAGTTAGTACCTTTGTTGAAGCATTTGATGTATAGTCGAAAGGTTATAAGATATTGGCAAATTCACTTTCATGATGAATTTAAAGAATTTTTTTAAAGTTGATTGTGAATTTATTAGGTAAACAAAAATTTTAGTGAGAGTATAGTTGTCCTCTTCAGTGGGAGAATGCAATGACACATTACTCATAGAGAACAATAATCCATATTTTCAGTTGTTAAAGATATGATAGTCTAAGAGCAATTTTTATTAACTATAAAAGGTAACAAATTAATTCTAAAAATTACATCTATAAAGATAAATATGAAAATTGTGTACCTATTCTAGTCTAAGAACATAGATAATATACTAAAAGTGTTTAGTGTTTGAGATATTTGATACTTATAAAGTATTAAGGATATTTATTATTCTATGTATGAGTTGATATTTAAGTTCAAAGATATACAGGTATTAACTTTAGTTTGACATAATTCCTAATTACAGTATATTTATCTTAAAATAACATTACTTTAAGTTAAAAAGATTATGGTGTGGCATCAATTTCGAGCCATAATAGATCTTTTATTTAGTAGAAATGATTATTTAGATCAATATGTTCTTTAATTAACTTATTATAGTTCCTTGCATTATTGAAATAGTAGTGTAATTAAAAAATTTAGTGTCATTAGGTGCGTGCAAGGAGCTAAGGTCTCACCAAAGATCTAAGTATGTATTTAAAAAATTTCTCTTAATTTTGGTGATAATTAAGATGAATGTTGTAAGATTTAAATTAATTCTCACTAAAGAGAATCTTGTAGATATCTCTCGCTAAACCACTATCTTAGCAATAACATGATCACTCTATGTTGATATGATATATGATACTTAAGCGATTGACTTAGTATAAGTGAGAAATTTTTTATCTATACTCTGTCATTAATTAAAGTCATTATTTATTTATGCATCTCTATTTAACTAACTAACTTATAAGAAAAACTTAATGAGACAAATATAATTTACAAATAAAAATTATGATGAGATTATAATGGAGTATTAAATAATGATTACAATTATATCATATAAAAATTATGATATTCGTATTAAATTTAATTATTATTATCTCTAAGTTGTTCTAAGCCGTTGTTCTATTAAGAATGAACATTAATAGAGTTTTCTTATAGTCAATCTCATAGATAAAATTATGAAGATACTTAAAAAACACGTATGAGTGTACATTAGAAAATAAATTCATGGAAATAACCAAATATGATAATTCCATTTGGATTATTACTTGTATGTCTATAAAATTGTCATTGTGATAGTTGTATAAGCGATCATTTGTCTTGAAATCTTCAAAGTATCTTACATAAGGATTGTTGTATTTTTAGTACTACTTAGACTTATCACAGTCATGAATAGCTCGTTTAATAGTCATTAGATATAACATGAATTACATAGAGGGAGTTATATGCTTAACATATAATTCATCACCCTAAAGTGATTAAGAAAAATGTTTCAGTATTTTTGATTGGTATTGATTTAAAAAATACTTAGCCAAAGTGAAAAAACATGTCGAGAATAACTTTCAATTGTTAATAATAAAATCAATTACTAAAGGTGTAAAACTAATATGATTGGAGTCACATAAAATAGACATTATTTTCATGCTTTATAGCTAATTGAACATTGCATGATAAAAGTATTGAATTATGTGAAAATTATTTAAAACTATTTTGATATTTCTGATATTTAGGTGGCTATGAAATATATGGATATAAACAATCTAATTAGATAACTAAAGATAAATTAAACAAGTTTAATTTATTTAATTTTAAATAAGATTTAAGTTTATAATTTATAACTATTATTAACATATTTATGAGCCTAATATGTCACATATGAAGAACAATTGAAGAGAGAAAAGATAATTTAATTAAATTGGTATTAATTGTGAAGTTTAATAAACTTTAAAGGTTAATTATGAGACATTTACTAAATAAAGACCAATATAAGATAGTAGGTTTTAATTGAGTCTAACTATTATTTAATCAAAATTAATTATATAAAATTTAATTGAAATTAAAATTCAATTAAATTATTAAAATCTAAACTGTATTATAAACAAATATAGCCTTAAAGAATTACCACTCTTTACATTAATTATAGAACTCTATCAATTAAATCGTGTGAATACGGTTAAAAATTGGACATTTGTCCGAATTACAATATCTGAACATTTAACGTTTGGGAAGAAAACAGTAGGGCAAATAATTTAAGCACTGAAGTCGAAGATGGAGAAATCGATGGTAAAAAAAGTTACCGACCATCACCCGATCCATAATACTGTTAGATTGAACAATTATTAACTCCATCAAGTTCATTTCTCTCGTAATTAAATATGATTGGTCTTTCGTGTCGGGATTGCTTTCCATTATAAATAGTATATACAGTAAAACTATGAGTGGGGCAGCACCATTTCTCACCAACGCCGGCACGAGGGTGGTTCACCGTCGCCCAACCATCCCCAACTCAGCCTTCGCCTGCCCATCACCAGCCTAACCTCTCTCTGGCTAGTCATCTCATTTAACTGTTCGTCACAACTGACGAGTGTTGCCTCTCGTCGAATTGTCAGAATAAAGAGAACAGAGAATGAGTAGCTGGAGGATAGGATAAAAGAGAGGTTAACGGAGCTTGAAAGGAACAATAAAAAAATAGGTGCAGTGAGTGTAGGGGCGGGTGCTCATTTAGTTATATTAACAAATAATTAATAAAGAAAGAAATTGGATTGTATGAATTTTAAATATTAAAACCTGAATAAAAAAAATTGAATTTGTTATACCATTTAAACTCTCTAAACTAGCATTTCGTTTACCTAATAAAAAAAATCTCATTTAAGGAGACTATAGAATAGTATAGTCTCTAATAATTATGATTAATGCACTAGTGCTAATGATCCATCCCACATGGGTGATCATATAAAATTGTAACTAGTACGTCCAATGGGGGAGGCCGTACAGACAAACTACCGTTACGCATTAAGCAAGGAATGCCACTTTTGTTATTACATGTTGTCTAGACTAAGACTGGAGGTGCAGGCGCAGGCCTGTATAATTATATGCTCTTCCACTAGTTGGATGATTTTATCCTAAGCTGTGGAAATTATCAAGCCAGAATTAGATTGACAATCAAGGAAAGTGACCACCGCAATTAACGAGATGATATAATTGTGTTGGTATTGGTAGAGGAATCCAAGTAGATATTGAAGCTTCACAAGTAGATATCTAGCTAGCTAGCTATATGGCGCATGGATTCTGTGTTTCACATTGAAGCCTCATAAAGTATGGCGCGTGGATTCTGTGTTCATCTTTTCTCCATGTCTCTCTCGTTTACTCTGGTCTCTATTATTGCATTTGCGTGCATCAAAGACCTTCTATGACAACAATATGCTTTAACCACCACACATCAAAAGCAAAGTCCCATGTATTCTGATTACTACCTTTGTCGAAAAGAGATACTAAATTGGATGGTCATGATAAATTAGAAAAAGGAGGGGTATTATCTATCATGTTCAAGTGTGTTTGTGCTTCACCTCTTTTCGGGGCAAATACATTCATCCCTTGACTTGGTCCGCATTTATATCATTTTTTTCCCCCCCCCTTCCATTCAACTTAAAGTTGGTGGTGATGTATTTGTATTCTACTTCCACATGTGATCCCAGCCCAGCCCTTCCCTTCTTTTTAACAGTCTGAGGAGCACTGTGAGGAATTTTTATAATCTCTCTCTTTCATTACACCCACCACCCACACCCACACCCACACAAGATGATAGGAATAGGATAGATGTAGAGTAAAATCTTTTACTTTTTGGGAATCCTTTTCATCACTCCCACAAACAAATCCTTTGAATATGTCAGCTAACCCCTTTTCCATCTTCTTAATTTCTGTGTGAATAGTATCTATATCAAAGTAAGCGAGAGAAAGGCTGAATCATGATAATGAATTGGAAAGACACATTTTTTCTATGCAATTACAGTACTTTTGTGAACTTGGCAAAAAATTAGGATGTGCTGCTGATGGGGTCAGTCCAGCTATCATTATTTCTTGTGTTGGAATGGAAACATGCCTTAATTGTCTTCACGACTAAAAAGGATTCATCACCTAAGAAGACAAGACACAGAAAAATGAAAACAATGTTATTACTGTAGAAAAAGACCGGTGATAGGAAGAAAGAGACTAGATATATGGCATCAACATTGATGGATTTGTGGACCCTTTCGCACTGATAAAAGGGTTGGCCTACACATGCATGTTCCCACTCTCTCTCCTGGTCATTATAATTGCTAGATATATAGGCGTACATTTATTCACCTTCCCCCTCCCTATTCTCCTTCTCCCTCCATCAATAAAAGAATATCAAGAGTAATTTTCAAGCTCCTATCGCTTTCAACTATTAACGAAGAAAGATGCGTACTAGTACATAGTTGGATGGAGGACTGAAATTTTAACAGTAACGCCTTTCTCAATGCAAGAGTTGGTTGTATTAAGAAAAGTGGAAAGGTTGGATGTGATCCCTTTCCACGTGCCTGGATATCATGGGATTTGGGACAACTTGGTTTTTTTCATGACAGAAACCTCTACCCATAAATTAGGCCCTGATATTATGAACTACTCTACTCTGCAAGGACAAATATTTAATGTGACATATCACCACTGACACAGGCATGACTTTATTATAGCATAGCAACCTTTTTCGGCTTGGTTCTAGATGGGCATTGGCATGTGGATCTCAACCCATGAATCACTTCCCTCATAATAAGGTTATGTACAAATACGATGCATTACCATACCATCACAGACCAACTCAACGTGGCCCAATTCACATTTTCTGGTCAAGAGTTGTTGATGCGGGACCGTTGGACCCGTGATCACCAAAACCTACTCTAATAATAAATGCCTTGTCTTGATAAGAGGCTTATATTACTTGAATCTAACCCTGCAGTTCAAATGTCTGTTTAATGCTTAGAAGCTACCTTAACTTTTAGTAAGTAAGACTTTCATTTTCATGTTGATATTCTAGAAATAATTTAATCACAGTCGACTTTATTGGGTAAGAAACTCCTCGTGTATGTAAGATTTAGATGCAGAACTCCTTTGCTTCCGCATGGTTTTGGATGGAAGATCTAATACAAGTTTCAAATAACAAGTTGTCTTCGATGGCTTATGGTGCAAAACCCATGATGAATGGGTTTCCTGGTCCATGTCACATTTGTAACCATTAATTTAACGTAGTAAATAGAAGAGAGATACTTAACAAAGCAGGGAAAAAGTATCCATTTACCCCTTTAAATATTTTGATGAACTATTGATTTTTAAAGATATTATTGCAATAATAGAGGGCGTTGCATTTCAAAAGTCAAACGACAATCTTATATGAAGTCAATTTTCATTGTATCACAAGATAAAAAGAAAAAGATTTGGTTTGATTTCTTAATGCAATTGAAATTATTGCAATATATTAAAGATCGTTACATTTGAGAAGTGAAAGGTTAATCTTGACATAAAGTCAATTTTCTTTGTATCATAAGACACAATGAAAGAGATTTGCTCTTAACTGATTGTTTTTTTTTTGCCTTAGAATCTACCGTGCTAAGCATATAGTTTAGTGAGTAATAACTAACTATGCATAAAATGACAATTACTCATATTGAATCAAGTTATAGCATAAGCATTCATTAAAAGTTTGTCTTAACGAACAATTCAGACATCATAAATTTTCAAAACAGTTTGCATAGATAACATAACTAAGTATTAGAAGGCATAATCCCTTCATATCAGAACATAATTTGTTTATATCAAAATCAAACATATTTCAAAATACAAAACTAGATGACTGCTAATCTATTAACAGAAGTAGGTAACGGGACTTATATAGGAGATACCATGATTAGTATCATAAACAGGAGAGACTTACGTCTCAATAATAGAAGACATCGAAGTGTCAATAACAAATAACACTGAAGTGTCAATAACAAATGACATTGAAGTGTCACAGGAGCAGCTGCAGACCCTTCTAGATATACCTATTTACCCACAGCTAGAATTTAACATATTCAAAAATAGAACAGGTTCATACATTCAACAACACAGACATTCCCAATTCAATACACTCATATAGCATAAGTCAAATCACAATTGTTCTCTTAAGCCTATTGTCTTGATGTTCCGGCAATATCCAAAAGTGGTCGAGCTACTTGCTCTCTTATATACATTAAAACAATTTCACATTACTATACTGCTTATGTAATTGAGTAAACAAATGTATAAATGTATCATGTATCATGCATGTACAATGAAAACTTCTTAGATATATTTTTGTAACAAATTGATGTACTCCAATAATGCCAAAATTCACACACTCATTTATTATTCCAGCTTTTGCTGAAAGCATCCCATTCGAGTCAACTTTGCATAATCAATGAGCAAGAAAATGATGTATTTCTATAATACTTTCTTCTAGATAATTGTTCCTCTGCGTCTTAAGTTTCTAAAGACACTAAAATCATTTAATTTGGTTCATTATTCTATGAGTTATGCTCAACATCCCATAGCCTGAGTACATTTGAAATTTTGGCTAGTGTATAATCACACGTTCAAATTGTACAACCCATATCTCTCATTTAAAATATCAAAAAATTACAAAATTTATACTAATTTAAAGCTAAGAGAATAAGCAACAACTTTGTTGAAGACATCTCAGTCTAATTCGACCTAAATCAATATAGTTTATTCAATAACTATAGGATATAATTTCTGTCCCTGGTAGTACTATAGCCTAAGCCAAGACTCAATTTCATGCCAATTTTGAAAGTCTTAGGGATAGAATTAAAATTCGACTTCTTCAAAATTTTTTTAGAAATATGTCTCAAGTTTAATCTGACTTAATAATCAACTCATTTGAAAATCTACAGATCAAGATATAATCACAATACCGTAGCATGTTCAATGAAAATTCTCCAGTTCATAATATTTCAGCACATTTCCTCACTTTCATCCAATCAATATTTTTCAAATCAATTTAGATGGCTCTAAATTTTTATGGAGAGAAACAAAAATATCTTAGGAGTCTATTGATTCAAGTTCCAAGTCATTTCGAGATTAGATGACAACGTTGTGGCGAAAAGAATCAATACAATTCAATTTTGGAAAAAACCTTCGGGTGCACTCCTCTTCTCTTCTCTCTCTAAAATGCAGGTTTCTTCTTCTTCTTCTTCCATTTTTTTTTCATTATTTCCAGATTTTATCACTCCTAAATCATCTATTTTGCATTTCTATATGTAGTACAATCTCTAAACAAGTC
>JANZLX010000004.1:19247454-19259905 GCA_025531955.1 Erythroxylum orinocense | reverse complement strand
AGATTCCTTATCTTGTCTTGGATATTGTGTGGATAGGATACGAATACTAATTAACGGTTGAGATGAATGCAATCTAATCCAATGGATGAGAAGAGATAGAGTTAGATTTTTTCAGAGATTCCTTATCTTGTCTTGAATTATTTACTATATAAGGGAACGAATCACTAGCAGATTGTTCTTTGAACCCTTCACCATATTTGTCTACAACCATGAGTACTAATGCTAGTTCTTCTCATATATCATCCTCATCTTCATCCTCATCATCGGAGGATGAATTAGATCTCACTTCTGCAATATTAGCACAAAACCAAGCATTACTATCTGCATACACCAATAACAACCTTGCAATGGATTACTATATGAACAATATAGTAATCCAACCAAAGCACAAAGGCTCAATCTCCGGTCATAGAGTAATTTATCGTGATCGTGCTGCAGCAGATCGAAGACTATGGGATGATTATTTTGCAGAAAATCCAAGATATAACGCAACAATGTTTCGCAGGAGATTTCGAATGAGTAGGAATTTATTCCTGCGACTTGTTGGTGCTGTTGAAGGTCATGATGTTTACTTTATGCAACGGAGAGATGGATGTGGTAAACTAGGATTGTCTAGTTTACAAAAAGTAACAGCAGCATTTCGAATGTTGGCGTATGGTGTATCAGCTGATTCAACCGATGAATACATTAAAATTGGAGAATCAACTGCAATTGAAAGTACGAAAAGGTTTTGTAGAGCCATTGTGGAGGTCTTTGGACATATTTATCTAAGAGCACCGAATGCTAATGATGTTGCAAGACTGCTTCAAATTAATGAAGAACGAGGTTTTCCAGGGATGCTAGGGAGCTTAGATTGCATGCACTGGACATGGCAAAATTGTCCAACGGCTTGGGCAGGACAATATAGTGGACGTAGTGGATTCCCAACTATTATTCTCGAAGCTGTAGCTGATTATGATTTGTGGATATGGCATGCACATTTTGGTTTGCCAGGGTCAAATAATGACATTAATGTGTTAGAGGCATCTCACTTGTTCGCAAACCTTGCCAAAGGTATAGCACCTTCTGCTCATTATGTTATTCAAGGAAAAATGTATGATACTGGATATTATTTAGCTGATAGTATTTATCCTAAATGGTCTACCTTGGTACAAACCATCCATGATCCTCGAGGCCCAAAAAAGAAGTTATTCGCGAAGATGCAAGAAGCATGTAGGAAGGATGTTGAGCGTGCATTTGGAGTTCTCCAGTCAAGATTTGCAATTATCAAGGGACCGGCACGTTTTTGGGAAAAATCCGTATTACAAGATATTATGTCCGCATGCATTATAATGCACAATATGATCATTGAGGACGAACGTGATACTCAAGCGGCCATACAAGATTGGAGCGAAATACCAGCCTCTGAAATTAATATCAATAGGGATGATACAGTTATATTTCAAGAATTCCTTGCTAGACATAGGCAAATTAGAGATAAAGAAGCTCATTATGAACTTCGTAATGTACTGATTGAACATTTGTGGGAACGATATGGAAATTCAAATGATTAGAGGTTAAATGAGAAATTTTAATCAGTTTATATTTGTGTATGCTATTAATTTGTTGTTGCAATAATATTAAATATATTTTGTAAATAATATTAATTTAATATAAAGTATATATTAATTAATTAGAATAATAATTTTTATTTTTATTTTTAATAAATAAATTAACAAATATAAATTATTATATAAATATAAATTAATTTAATTAATAACTAATTTATTGTGGTTATATAAATATAAATTAATTTAGTTAATAACTAAATTATTGTGGTATATTCTTTGAAAAAAATTTGGTGTAAAAATTTGGTGTAGGATGGTTGGAGTAACACCAAATTTGGTGTAAAAAGATTCTAGGAATATTCCACTTTACACCAAATTTGGTGTAAAAATTTGGTGCAAAGGTTGGAGATGCCCTAATAAAATCCACAATTCCCACTTATAAAGCACTTATACCTAAAAAATATCAATGAATGCATGTATAATTATTTATATATATCAAAAATACATATATAAGTGAATACTCAAATATGCAAAGCGTACAATGCACTACTAATTCCCCAATATTCTGACCCCTAATATGGGATGTTACACCTAGTCTTAGCTTTCTCTTTCTACTTTTCAATTTTCCCCTTTCCCCCCTTTCCCCCCTTTTTTTCTCCTTTTTTTTTTCTCCAGGTAATATGTTAAGCCTAATGCCAATAAGTCTATAAAGCTTCCCACCTTTAGGCAAGAACCACTTATCCTATCCCTTACTTATCCAACACTTATCCTATCCTTTACTTATCCAACACTTACCTGTCCATATCACATGCTTATTAGAACCTATCCCCCATAGATTACTAGAGGTTTAGACTTAGAAAATCTCATTCAAGGTCATCAATAAAAGATCTTGTCTCCAAGTTGTAGGGGGACTCAACACTTGATCTAAAATTGCATTATTTTCCTATAGAGAAGTTGGATGATAATGCCATAGTAGCTCCTCTAATTGAGATTTTGAAAGAGGATGCATCCAAATTGGATACTACTCTTATTGGATTATTTATGGATATATAAAAGGCCCCTAATCTCGGTGACAAAAGCTTGGGCACAATTTCAATATAAATCGTATAACATGGTTGGGGTATTAGTAAAAGAATATAACATGTTTCTCTTTAAGTTTGAGAACTCAACTTAAGCTTAAAAGATAATGGAGGCAAGTCGATGGCCTTTGAACAACAGACCGTTGCTCATTTAGAGGTGGAGATTAGGATTAAAAATTCATAATTTTAAACTGAACTAGATATCAATATGGATGAATATACACAATATTCCCTTACAGTATTAGACCACCAAGGTACTTAGCTATTTGATTAGTTATGTTGGGAAATTACTGTCTTAATGAAGCTACGATATGAAGCAAAAGAATTACTTATACTAGGGCTCGAAATGCAGTTATAGAGGAAAAAAAGATTCCTCAAGCTTTTTTAATACATTGAGTTATCCTCAGACAAATAAGGAAAAAAGGCTTTTAGCTTTAAGATGCATGAATTGGATATTCCTATAAATGAGTCTTCAAAGGAGTATAAAGGTAACACAGTTAAACATATTTCTTTATGTTCTCCTCTTTGTAAAGATCAATTAGATTCTGGTCCTAGTAATGATATCAAAATAGCTATAAGGAAGCCACATAGAAAAAAGAAGAGATCTATTCCACCTTCCTTAATATGACAATAATCTCATAAATGTAATAGGGCTTATTTTCCCTGCAAAGTAGATAGCTTTAAAGAATATCATTTCTAATAATAAGCCTTCTCTTATTGGATTTTAGGAACGAAAATTGAAAGAAGAAAGATTCAAACTCTCGAAATGCTTAAAGAATAATTGGCGAGTCATCACCAAGCATCAAAGCCATACATTGGTAGAATAGTTATTTCATTTGATACAAAGAAGATTAAGATTCTACATTTTATAGTAGCAGACTAACTGACACATTTATTAGTTAAGTTAAAGCAAGAACATATTATATTACAAATAACCTATGTATATGCTTTGATTCTCATCTTCCAAAGGATCCATCTTTGGATTAAGCATGGAGATATAACATCAATCATCAACACTCTCTAGATCATCCTAGTGGATTTTAATCTTATAGTACATCTTTATAAAGCTGAGGATAATTAATATAGTGTTACAACATGCAACACAATATGATGTTTTATGGTTCTCGACCATTGACACATCATCTAGAAATTTAGCTTAGAGCTTATTGTATGACCTAGGTTTGCATCATAATTCTTTAGAACTTAATCAAATCTAAGTTATGCATAAGGCTTTTGTGACTCTTGAATTTCCATAACTTACGAGCAAGATGTGTGGAGGACGCTGTAATCTTATTGTAGATGTTTTTATAATCTGGATTTGTAAAATCTGAAATTTTTATATTGGCTTTTGTGTTTCTAAGGAGCCGTTTGGTTTTATTTCTATTTTTTATTGTGATTTTTTGTTTTTAATTTTTGTAATTAAAAATGAAAACCTGTTTGGTTGAGATTTCTAATATAAAAACTGAAAATAAAAACTTGTTTGAGATTTGTAATAAAAAACTAAAAACAAAAACATATTTGGTTTTATCATCCTATTTTTAATTTTGTAATTATACTCTTATATTAATAATATTAATGTAATATATTGTGTTTTTAAATTAATTAATTCTCATTATAGCTAAAATAAAAGATTTCCATCATATTATAATTCTTCAAACATAATAGTACTATCATTTACAAAAAGAAACATAAATCAATTATAGCTAATATAATAATTCCACATTTGTCTACCAATTTCATCTCGCTTCTAAAACATATTTAGAAATTGTGCTGGAGTGATACTATACTCCACTTGAGAACTTACATCTTCGTTTTCACTTTTCCTAGTTTATTCTTTATTTTTAGCGTAATTGTCAAATAATTCATCACTTTGTCTATACATTCTAATATAATTATGTATAACACAACAAGCAATAACGACGCATTTTTGTTTCTTCATATCATAACTTGGCATGTTTTTAAGTATATGGAATCTTGCTTTTACAATGCCAAAACATCTTTCAATAACATTTCCTAATGAAGAATGCCTGTAGTTAAACAATTCCTATGGACCTTGAGGTCTTCCTCGTCCTCTATAATCTCACAAATGATATCTCTCACCTTAGTATGGTGAATGAAATCAAGGCATATTAGTGTAACCTGAATTAACCAAATAAAACTTACCTAACATATAAAGAACATAATATTAACAAAAAGATATTAAAAATGAACCATAAATTCATAATTACTATGCTTATTAAAAATAATATAATACCTCGTAGAGGTATAGGAAATTGATTCACTGAATTTGTCACTGTTTCTAAAAGAACTCAAGAGTCATTTGCGGTACCTACCCATCCATCCATTACATATGTAAAATGCATGTCAAATGAGCAGCAATACATAATATTTTAGGTTTGATTAATTCTTTTACCCTTGTATGGTATTTGTTCATTGGTCAGAACGTGTGTATCAATATATGTATCTTCTATATACAATCCTAAAAATTAAAATATACTATTAAAATAATTATTAATCATAGGACATAATTAAAATAGTAATTAAACATATAAATGTAATTGAAAATAAAGGTAAGGAATTTCAATTCCAAAATTATAATCAACAATAATTAAATATATTTTAATCAAGTTATAACATTAAAATCAACTTTGATACCACGATTAGGAAATTGAACAGGGATTTGATCCTGTGCACAACAAAATAATTATAAAACAAATTTTGTATTTGATTTCCCAAAATCAAGATCACTTAAATTCTATAGCATGATTAACATATAAAACATATCATGACCACTCAAATGTTTAGGAATGTCAAAATGGCTTTGACTAACCTTTCTGTGTATGATTTTTCTATATAATACAATCCTTTTATCATACAATGCTCTAGTTAAACATAGATCATAAAAATAATGTCTATTCTATTTGAGTCTAATCATATTGGTTCTCTAACATTAGTAATCGATTCATTATTGACATTTGAAAATTATTTTTGAAGTGTCATTCCACCTGGTCAAGAATTTTTCGAATCAATACTAATCAAGAACAATAAAACATTATTCCTAATTACTCTAGGGTGATAAATCCTATATTGATCACTCAACTACCTACATATGGTTCATGGTATATCCAATGACTAGTCTACCGACTGACCTACCCTTGACTAAAATAGGTCATAAATAATATCAAAATATAGCAATGTGAGATCCCACATTGGTTGGAGAAGGGAACAAAATACGCCTTATAAGGGTACGAATACCTCTCCCTTATAGACATGTTTTTCATGGCCTAATGCATTGGATCCCATCGGAACTCCGATGTTAAATGTGCTTGGGTGAGAGTAGTTCTAGGATGGGTGACTTCTTAGGAAGGCCCCGGGAAAAGGAAAACTGTGAGGGCTTAGCTGGGCTAAGGCCCAAAGCGAACAATATCTGTGAGCGGGTGATCTGGGCTGTTACAAGTGGTATCAGAGCCGATACCCGAACTGTTGTGTCAGCTAGGCTGGGTCCGAAAGAGGGCAGGGCCCAAGAGAGGTGGAGAGTGTTAGATCCCACATCGGTTGGAGAGGGGAACGAAGTATGCCTTATAAGGATACAGATGCCTCTCTCTTATAGACGCGTTTTTCATGGCCTAATGTACCGGATCCCATCGAAACTCCGAGGTTAAATATGCTTGGTGAGAGTAATTCTAGAAGAGTTGACTTCCTGGGAAGGCCTAGGGAAAATTATGTTTATGATTTATGTATGAATTATTCAAACAAGGCCTACTAGATCATTCACTTACAGATTTATTATCATAATTATGATTACTATCTGTAATTGTCATTATTCTAATTCATGTGTGGTGAACTTATGGTCGTGCATCATTAATGATAACATATCAGAAGTTAAATAATTTGAGCTTATGTAATTATTGTTTAGATTAACCTATACTCCTCATTCTTAAAGCTACTATTGCATTAAATCTAGAGAGGTTGTTTTAGGCTTTTTGATAGTTAAATATAATTAATGAGCTTGTTTTAAATAGTTACAATGTAAGGAAAAATTGAAATTAATAAAGGTTATTATTAATTTACTAATAATTTGAAGGAGAGGAACAAGAACAACGTTACATTTGATTTTGCATATTCATATGAAGGATGAGATTGAAATAACAACTAAGCTTAAATCAATTGATTACTCTTTACGAATTTGAATTATTTAATTTAATTTTTCTTGCGTAGTTTAATTTTTTAATCCAAATCCGCTCCATTTCATCATTTTGATTAGTTGAACAAAAAACTTAACCATACACTCGCGGTGGACACAATCTTTTCTAATCGTTACTATGAGTTTAGTTGTGTAGAGTTATGTTTTAATTTTTGGTGTGTTTGACACGATTCAATGGTGCCACATAGGCAGTCATAAGTCAATGCTAGCAAGGAACCACCAAGTTGTAAAGAGAAGCTAAGGAAACCATAATAACAATTATAGATACAAGCACATTTACTTTGCAATAGCCATTTAGAATTGTTCCTATATAGCTTTCTCAATGGTTAAATTTTCGTAATTTAACTTAGTTCCAATTTGGGGGAGCCGATGAACCAAGCTTACTCATTGGGAGCTGACTTCTATAAAAAAAAACAACGAATGAATTCTAGTTGTCAGTCTCATTTTCTTGGACAAAGACAACAATTTTTTTCATTTTTAATTTTACCGTCCTTATTTATTGTTTTATTCTTTTTCTTTGATACATTGACGATAATATATAAACCTAAGTTTTGAGGGAATTGTATTACTTTTTAACCTAATTTCATCTCAGTAAACTAGTAATTATAATTAACTTAATAGGTGACAATTACAAGATCTTTAATAATGATATAAAAGTAATTAAGAAGACCCATTAAAAGTTAGATGAGTTGTCATTTTTTACGCTGCTTGCTGTATTCATTAATCATTAATACATTTTATGATGTTATACAAGTAATGACTCAAACTCAAACTTGCCTCCATCAGCAATAAATAAGATCACTTGTTAATCAAGGACTAAAATAAAAAAATCACCAATTGCTCCATACAAAATGTAAGGACAGTGAATATCAATTCCAACAATAAAGATCATACATATTTCATAATGTTATAACTGAATAATTTTCTACATTATAATATTGTAGAATGTATACATTGAAAATCATTGGACAATTCATAAGCAAGGTCTAAAATTGAGATAATTACGTCATTGATTTGCAAATTCCTTAAATATGTCTGAATTTATACAGAAATGGATCTAATCAATGTTGATTCAACCAAAACAACTTGGATATACACAAATAACCCCCTAAAAGAAGTGTAGGAAAAACTAGTTCACCACTGAGTTAACATTGTTGCATTAGTTTATCTTTGTAACAGATTTCTCTTATCTACAATCTGGTATCTTATCCAATTGAGTAGATTCATAATTTATAACTAACCTAGGGAATCCTCTTTCTATCTCAACATTCTTGATAACATAAAGTAATGAACTCCATGGTGATTCACTAGGTCTAATGCCATTCATATCATTCACCGGTTTATAGAGTAATTAATACATGGAAAGGAAATACCTTGCCAAAGAGAACTTACAGCCCCATTAACCAAAAGAGGTTGCAAAAGCCAACACTCTCTCCTCCCATTTGAGTCATGGGGAAAGTGGCAAAGACAAACCAACCTGCAGTTAAAACCATTTGTCTTCTGACAATCTTCCAACATGTTGAGATTTTGCTATTTCTCTCAAAACAGCACCAACAATTGCTGCCTTCTCAAGGAATTCAGCCTTTTGAAGTGAATCTAATAGCACAACACAAGTTTTGGTGTGAATAGTAGCACCTTTCAACCGAGCTTCCTCAAATAGTTTGTATGCTTCTTCTGCCCTGTTTGCATTGCTTAAACCTTCTATCATAGCATTATAAATAGTGGAATCAGGCTTACCTCCCTCTGCTTTAAATCTTTCGAAGAGCTTATTAGCCTCTACAACATTCCCAGCCTTTGCAAGTCCTGAAATCATAGTGGTGTAGAGAATGGTATTTGCTTTTAGCCCCTGCTTATGCATCTCTTGCCAAAATACGAAGGCCTTGTTAAATTTTTTAACTCTACAAAGACCATTTATGATAATGCCATAAGTTACTAGACCAGGAGCGCATTTCATGTCCTTCATGGACTGAAAGCAGACGAGGGCTTCACTAATTTCCTCTGCTTTGACCAGTCCATCAAGCAAGCAATTCCATGTGTATACATTAGGTGTTAAACCCTTTTGCATTAACTCTTCCATAATCAGATATGCCTCGTCAATCCTGCCCACTTTTCCAAATCCATCTATTAGACTACTATATATAACAACGTTTAATTCAATGCCACTATACTTTGCTTCTTCGAAAAGCATGTATGCTTCATCCAGTCTGTCAATTTTAGCAAGCCCATGAATGCAAGAGCCGTAGGTGACAACACTTGGATGGCAGCCCTTTGACTTCATTTCCTCCAACAGCTGGTAAGCTTTATTCACCTTGCCTGACTTGCAAAATCCATCTATTACGGCATTGTAAGCACGGGTATCCAATATACAGCCTTGGTCCTTCATTGCATAGAACAAATCATAAGTTTCATGGGCAAAACCAGCCTTCACAAGGCCATGAATGAATATCGAATAGCTTCTCACATCTGGCCCAAACCCACGTGCCTTTATTTCACAAAACAAGTCCCTACCTTTCTCAATTTCACCAGCTTTCAAAACACAATCCATGTAGGTATTTAGAAGCATCAGGTCAGGGGGAGAGCCACTTTGGATCATCTCCTTATATATCTTGTGACCATCCTCTTTCCTGCCAGCGTTGAAGAAATTTTTGATGAGCGATGTATACACAATAGCACTTGGAATGTGGTCAGAATCCAGCATCTGTTCATAAAGCCTGTATGCATCGTCCACTCTACCTTGTTTACCCAAACCATCTATAAGTGAACAAAATGTAACATCATCTGGGGTGCAAATTTTATGATCCATTCCTTCGAAAATTGAGTAAGCTTCATTTACCTTTTGAGCTTTACAAAGTCTATCAATCATTATGTTAGCAGTTTTTACATTAGGGTATAGGCCATATTCCACCATCGAATCCCGAACCCTAAGAGCAGCTTCAACATCACCAGCCCTACATAGCATGTCTAATAGTACATTGTACGATGTAAGATTGGGCATCACATCTTTCTTCATATCCTCAAATATTCTCAATGCCTCCTCTAATCTTCTCTTCTTCCCAAGACATGTCAGAATGCAGTTGTAAGCAATCACACTTGGAATACAACCCTTTGCCCTTAGTCTTTCTAATAAAGTGTATGCTTCCTCAAACTTCCCAGCTGATCCATAACCCATAATCATGGTGTTGTAAGCAAATGCACAAGGAACTTTTCTTTTCAGCTCCATCTGCTCAAACATTTCCACAGCCTCTTCTAGTTTGTTTGCTTTACAGAGAACACCAATCATGCTAGTGTAAGTCACATCATCAGGCACTAAACCATGCACCTTCATTTCATAAAAGAATTTCCATGCCATGTCCAAGTTGCCCACCTTACCGAAGCAATCTATACATACATTGTAAAGAACAGTGTCAGCATTCAACGAGTTGCTCCTCATCTCCTCCAACAGGGAGAGAGCTGCATCAACTTGACCCTCCCTGGCACAGCAGCGAATAAGAGTTGTAAATAAGTGAACACTTACTTCATAACCTAACTCCTGCATTTGACGAAAAAGAGTGAGCATGAGATCACATTCACCAACCTCAGACAGAGCACCGATCAAAGTTGCGTAAGCTGTAAAAGCAGGACGAAATTTGAACTTCCTCATCATTTGAACAATGTCAAAAGCTTCGTTGAGCATCCTTAACCTGACACAACTGACTACTAACTCGACAGATACAGTATTAGATGGACCAAACCCTACTTCACTCATTTCTCCAAGAATCTGTTCAAGAAAATCAAACCTTTTAGTTCTAGCCATCACCATAAGAAGAGAATTATATGCTTCTGGGCAAAGTCCTCTGTCAGTTTTCTTCTCAGCCCATCGAAAATAATTTACAGCTAGGTTGGCATCATTCAATCCTCTTAGGACACCAATTATTAAATCTTGCTCGGGTTTATCATCAAGCATTGATAAACCCTTCTCAACAGCAGGTCCCCAAGGGCCACTTACCAAGACTTGACCCACATCATCAACTCTCGGTCCAATGCCACCAACACTTTTCAAGGTTTCTCTACCTACTCTGTCAACAAATGAAGAGCAACTCCTTCCAAATTCTGAAAAGTAAGTGCTATAACCGAAAGATGCCAATTTCCAACGACACCTTGAACCATAGCGATTGAGGATTATCATTCCTGAAAATTAAAAAAAAAAGAATGTTACAACCAATAAATGCTCATAGGATTCAAGAAATAAAATTGTTTAAAAACAAAAGGAAGGTTAAAGTGTCAACCTTTAGTCGTTCAACAATGGAGGAGAAGACAACACCAACGTAACTGGATTTGTCGTTCAGTCCCTACAGTTTTCCTTTCAAGGTGAAGAACAAAAAAAAAGGGCCAGAAAGTTAAACAGAAGAACATGAGTGAAACAGAGACAGTAAATGAAGCTAAGTGGCGGCCAACTGGGAACAGGCGAACGGAGAAACGAATCGGAGAAGAAATAGAAAACATGAGGGCAAGGGCGACATTTTCAACAAGAATTTAAGCATATTTGAGTTGGGGACCTAACAATTTGCATAAAGCACACATTTAAAGATTAGTTTAAGCTTAAAATCAAGGATTAAGAGTTAAAAAGTATATTAAAAATTATAAAAATGTCGCCAAATTGTATAGTAAACTTGAGTTCAATCATATGGTAGGAATTTTTCTTTTATACTTGTGTCTCTTTGACTCTCATAAATTTTGTTTAGTAGTACAAAGGTATAAGTGTGGAGAAATTTGATTAAGCCCAAGTTTACTATATAAATTGACGACACTTTCATGGCTTTTAATATACTTTTTGATTCCTAATTCTTGATTTTGTACTTAAATTAATCCTTAAGTATGTACTTTTATTTTATGCAATTTGATAGTAAAAGTTGTTACAAATTGGTATTAATTGCATTTTAATTTTTCTGAGAACAATTGATACTACAAATTGCTATTATTGATTGTAGGAACCTCAAGGAGAAGGCAGTCAATGTGCTGAAATGAAGACAACAAGAGCAAAGACGGTACAGGACATTTGTCGCGGCAAAGCAGACCTGTCGTCGCAGCGAAACATGAAGAATCTAGCAAAGAGCAAAAATCTTTCGGGAAAAGTACACCGTGACAAAAATATCTGTCGCTACGGCGAACCGTCGAAAACCCGAACCATATTTAGAAAAATCTCTCACTGTTTGACCCGACCCACTGATCCATCACTTAAAAACCTACTAAATTTGGTTATAGCAGACATCATCAAGAGAGAGACAACACTCAACATCCACAACCGACCACACTCACACCTCTCATCTCTCTCACTCTCGACCTTCATCTATTAATCCTATCCATTTTTCATCGTTGCCTTCATCGTCTGTTGCTGCTGCCATGGACGCTATCGGTGTGCTTACAGTTGTGAAGGCTCCCGAAGTGATGCTTGGCTAAAGCACCATTTCCTCTTAAAGATGTAGTGATCGATGGCTTGCGTTCGATGAGCTTCAAAGGGGAGTAGTTTTTACGTTGTTATGTTTAACTACATTGTTATGGACTCTGGAGTTAGGATTTATGCCTTGTAGTTAGATTTTCTTGATTATAGTTTAATCAAGTATTGAACAATGTATTGTGTTATG
>JANZLX010000004.1:19188791-19213928 GCA_025531955.1 Erythroxylum orinocense | reverse complement strand
GTTCTAAGGCTTAAGAGCGCTTAATGGGGTCTTGAGAAATGGAGTTCATTAATCAAGACCCTGGACTTAAAGAGAGTTCTTTAAGGTTTACCATTCAAACTTAGTGATTTTTAATCCCATCAAATTAGTTTTGAACTGTGATAGCCGAAACTCATTTTCAAGAGGATTTTATCACTTGTTTTACTCTTTTCATTTTCTATTCCAAAAACCCAAAAAAAAAATTTACAATGCATTTTAGTGTAGTTAATATTTTCAAAAATCAAAACCCCCTCTTTCCTTACTAAAATCGCTTGTACTTTATGACATGTAGGCTAGTTTAGGTCCATTTCATTAGATTCTGATTAAGTGAGACGACCCGAGGTTGCATCCTATACTGCAATCCTTGGTATTTATTATTTTTTATTTGGTTTCCATGGGTTGATCTTAAATCAAAACGATAGAGCCACGATCAGTGGTGGTGGTCCATATGTCTTTTCTTCTTTTTTTTGTTCTACCTTTTTCTTTTTTTGGTTATCCTATGGAACACTTGGCTCCTCCAATTGCTTAGCACTCCTAAGTATGAGCACCTTGAGTTGATCCTTTGGCCTTAGTGTTACTTGGTAATGTTAAGTCAAAATAACTTTACGATTAATGATTTTGATGAAGACCAAATAATGAGACGAAAGAAAGTGAGACAGAAGCAAATACAATAATGAGATGAAAGAAAGTTAGACAGAAGACAAAATGAGATGGAGACAAATATGAGACGGAAGACAATGTGAGACAGAAGTAGATACTAAAATGAGATAGAAGCCAAAGTCGAAAATGAGACGAAAGAAATATGAGACGGAAGAAACTAAGACAGAAGACCCGATACGACGTCAGATGATTAATCAATTTGAGTTAGTTACAGAACTCAACTGAATAACTGATTCTTCAAAGATCAAGAAACAAGAAGAAGGAAGCAGTTATCAAGAAGCGGTTGAAGATGAAGGCTATAAATACGAGTCAGAGTCGAATACTGCAGAAGTTAAAGAAATTCAAAAGAGGTAGAGATTCAAAAGCTAGAAATTTTATTCTTTGTTCTAAAATTAGAGGTATTTTAATATGTAACAAAGATCGAAACATCTTTCAGTAGAAAGAACAAAAGCAGATAGCTTGAAGAGGCTAAGTGTGAAAAGACTACTTGCTGTAAGAGACCTGAAGAGGCTCAGAGAAAAGAATACTTGTATCTTTGCGAAGTATAGTGAAATCTCATAAAGGATTCTGAGGACTGGACATAGCCCACAGTTTGGGGTGAACCAGTATAAATCTGCTGTGTCGATTCTCACTCTCAACTCTCAACTATTACTCTTACTGTTTTATACAAGCACTTAGAAATTCATTGTAATATTTCATAATACTGATTTTCAATAGTTTTGAGAAAAGGCAAGTTTTACAAGAAGTTTGAAAAAGGGGATCATCAAAAAAGAATACACAATTCCACCCCCTCCCCCTTCTTGTGCATTTTGTATATCGAATATTAAATCTATACTAACGTGTGATTTACTTCAAGTAAACTTCCTACATTCCTATAAGACAAAGCATTAGCAAGTTGACTTACCTGTACCTTCAAGTTATGGATGGATGAAGCATGGTTTTTAGCAATCTGATCAAACTTTGCCTCTATTATCTTCTAACTCTCTTCTTGTCTTCTTTGTCCTTCCTCTTAGGTTAAGAACTTTGAACCCAATACATCCATTAACTTTTCAATTTTGTTCTCAAAAGATCAAAGTTAGTTTTGCTGAAATCTGTAAGGTTCTTATGCCCTCCTTGGCCACTTGCATTGTTAATACTCCACGAAAAATTTGGATGATTTTTCCACCCAGGATTGTAAGTATTAGAGTATGGATTGTTACTTTATTGCGGCTGACCCAAGCAATTTACTTATTCTGTACCACTCCTTCCCAGCAAGAAGCATACATGTGTGCCATGATTTTTCTACACATATAATTCACATTGTAACTACATGGTTTTGACTGTGGATGAAAAAAATCCTTTCATGTTGCTCAACTGCTTGGTGAGGACTGTAATTTGTGCTTACAAAGAAAGGATAATCATAAGGCTATCTCCCTTAGAGAGAGTTTCTTCTTTCTATTAGATCTTCTTCTAGTCATTGTTTCAAATTTTGGTGTTGTCTGTGCTTGTTGTGGTTGTTTACTAGGAGTATTACTAAAGTTCATCTCCATTTTTCCAACATTCATCTATGTAAGTTTATTTGACTTCTCTAGTTGTGTTACCCCTTATTGTGCTTCATTACAAACATAACTTGTGACATTTTCTATTAAAATATGGATTTGAATTGTATCATTGTCGGTACTAGGTTTTTCTACTATGAGAATGTCTACTGTGATAGAACTTTAAGTTGAAATTTTATTTTCTTTGATAGTAACAGTTACAGCTTCTTCATTGACTCCATTTTGCTCATTGTTAATCTCCATCAATTCTTGACAATTACCTATTTTAAAAACATTTCTTGTAGGTTTCTATGCATGTTTTTTACCAAGTTGAGGCCTTCACGCATATGTGACTTGTAGCAGATCCTCTATAGGCTCTGAATCCTTATTCAACCTACTGAAAGGAATGACGTCAGGTAGATCTGTTAAAAAGGTAACCGAAACACATACTTTTGCATAATTGACACCATTAATTTCATCTATTGATTGATCAAGGGTTTTATGTCATCCAATAAAGCTTGAAAGATAACTTAAATCACAGGTGGTCCAATATTTAAGAATGACCTTATGCAAACATATCCAAATAGGAATATTGTTTGGTTTAAGATCTTCTAATTTGAGGCATGGCGTCCATGACTGCAACAGGAGAGGCTTATTGTACACATGCCATGGTCCAGATTGCAGAAATTGTTTAGCTTCTTCTATGCTGGAGAATTTAAATAAAAATACATCATCATTGCTCACCATCATATCCACCAGTCCATGTTGTCTCTATGTGTTAAAGGCCTATTATTTCATCATAGAAAATGCAATTCTTTTATCAATTAAGAAGCCAACCAGAGTGGTTCTCCATCTGTCTACACCAGCCTTTAAAATGTCCAGAGGTGGAGGGACAATCATACGCTCAAGTGACTCGGTAGGGAAACAAAACTTTAGTTTTTGTTCGGGCTTGGTATCCTTAGCTCTTGAATCTATGTTTTGCGAATGGGAGGTCTGTTTTGGCTTGTTGAAGCTAAACTCGAAATAGGAGTTTGTTCCATTAGAACCTTAGAGGTTAAGGTGGAAAGGAGTGTCCATTGGTACAAATTATGGACTATTGGAAAATAATCTAATAAACAGGTTAAATAAAAGGTAGGGAGGTAAGGATGCTGCAGATGTGAAGAGGATGAGATAATCTGCAAAGGGAGAATTAATGTGGGTTGTAAGAGAGAGGCCAGTGTATTATGAAAATGAAGCTGTCAGGTAAGCACGATGTTGTAATGGTTAGTAAGGAATAAGCAGAAAGTAGAATAAATAAAGATTGATAAAGAGTGAGGCTAAGATCTGAGGGTCCATAAAAAATGCAGGTGGGAGGAAGGGGATGAAGAGAGTTCAATCGAGAAGTAAACATGGCTTTTTTTTCAACCATCCCTCCTTCAGAAATGGCAATTGATCAAACTTTTTCCTCTAAGTTTATTTTCCAAAACACAAGACAAAGAGGATTTTATTGGCTAAATGTGATCCCTAAGTGACAACTATTTATAGGGGATATTAAGCCTTTTAATGTTCCAATATATAAATTTCATTTCTTAGATGGTTTAGAGAAGAGCCTTTAGCCTTTCTATCAGTTTTTCTCTCAATTGTTATGGTAATTTCTTGATCAATATCAATAATTATTATATTGACATTATTGTGCTCAATGGCATCAGCCTATACATAAGTTTCAAAGGTTAGAATCTTACATAGGGAGCTAACATAATGCACCTGACTATGAAATTTTTCCATTGGTTCTAAATTAGAGGTTACCTACATGTTTATCCATTATTGCATTTTTATATCCTTAGTCCTTACACCAGAATCTAGAGTTTGGGAAGACTAAACCTCTTCTAGCTAGTTATTAGGGATTTTCTATAATATAGTTACAGTCCATCCATAGTTATTAGTTTGCCAATAAAGCTCACTATGTAGCTTAGACCCCTTATAGTCTAATATTCCAGCAGAGTATTATATAAGTTCATCCAAAGTGATTTTTTTTCTTTTAAGGTCGAAAGAGACTACACCCAGTTGCCATTTTTGGAGAAATTTTGATATATCGTTAAAGTTCCATGGCCTTCTAACACCCTCTGAGCTTTAGCTTGAAAGCTGAACTTAAAATTGAAGTGGTTTGCGTCTAGTATAAGAACATCGAGTAACCCATAGGAATTCCAATTGCTACTCACCAAGGACTTAGGACGAGGATAGGTAGGTCTTTGCTTTAATAAAAATTTAATTTGTGAAGTGCTCTAGTTGGCTGCTCCATCCTTAAGCACATTCAAAGGCGATGTTACTACGAGCCTTTTTCAAGGTTGGTTTAGATATTAAAGAGACGGAGTTCCATTAGAATCATTTAAATCTTAACACCAACTTCTCTTTAAAGTAAGCTTATAGTGAACAGATTCTGATATGGAGGAAGGAGGAATGTCTTTATTAGGGGGAGGAGAGTTGGTAAAGAGTTGGATGGGATCTGACGAGAGAGGAGGAAAGGAAAAGGGATCTAGGGGAAGGCATACCTCAAGCTAATAAAAGAGAAATAAGAAAGGGAGATATTTAAAAGACCATTATTTAAAATAGTAAAAAAAAACTCAAATAAGTATGAGGGAACACCATGGTAGAAAGCTAAATGGGAAATCAAATCTAAGACTGAAATTAGGAAAGACCATAAGAAAGGCGACAAAAATTAAAATTAAGAGCCAAAAAAGGAGGCCGAATTCAAACATAAACACAAGAATAAAAAAAAAAGAGGAGAGAAAAGCCAAAAAGCTTTATATTATGATCTAATAAAGAAGATAACTTCTCATAACTAAAACATGTTTTAAATTTTACTGATACCTGAAATTCAATAAAAAATCAATTAAACAATTTTTTTTAATAAATTAGATGAATATATTAGAAAGAAAAAATATGTACAAAGCTAAGCAAAAGGCAAAAAATATGCCCCAAAAAATATAGCGAGCGACAATAATCAACATTACCCAAGCTAAACAAGCTGAAACAAGGCAGGGACTAAAAGCCGTCTAACATAAGTACTATACACGGAATCAAGCATCTAATAATCAAGTGAAATGCGACCGAGTATTAATAACCCAGACGAAGCAAAAACAATAATAATAATGCACATAAGAATATATATATATATAGCCAGTGCAGTTGGCCATGGACTAATTCCAGACTCCTTCAAGTTGTCTATCCATGATTTTTCATCAACTGTCTAATTATCTTAAGGTTTTTGGAAGTTCAACTTCTCTGTTTATTTTATCCTAGTCTTAGACTTATATATATATATATATATATATATATATATATGCACTGGCTTTGAAACAATAATTGATCAATCATGATGAATAGTTGTCACTTCCATTTCCAGCCATGTGATCCTTCCTTACTTTAAGAAAACTTTGGGATTATTATTTATTTAAAAATATAATATTTGTTAGTTGTAGTCTTCAGTCTTTAAAAAGGGGAAAACATGAAAAACACGATAAGCGGGGAGAAATTCCATTGACTTGTCTATCACTCTCTCTTGAACAATTGTCTTGCAATTGTATGCAACTTGAAAGCGGAGAGAATCAAGAAAATAAAGAAGAAGAAAAATGGGCTGTGCTGGATCGTCACATTCCCAAGGGGGCGGTAAGATCACTCTATCATCTCTCTCCACCTTCTGCTTGGAAGGTCAGAGATCTTCCCAAAATTTGCCCATACACCCGTGAACTGAATCTTTCCGTGCTTGTTTGTCCTTCACGTTATAGGAAAAAGGAAGAATTTTATTATATTGAACAGAATACGCACTTCCACAATTAGGAAAAGAAATGTGTAACTGACGTTAAACCTTGTAGCTCTTTTCCTTTTTGTGTTTTTTTGGCAAATGTGCAGCTTTGTTTCTTGGTGATGACTTTTGTTTTTTAAAATCTATGATTTTAGTCTTGGTGGTTTGTTTTTCAGTTGAGGTTGGTATGATTTGGCTTTGAATTTCCAGATTCTAGGTTGTGGTTAGGAAATCCAAGGAGTAGAGTTTCAACAAACGACCAAGTTTAGGTGTTGTATCCATGTAAAGAGAAACCTACTGTTTGTTTCCTAGGAGCTGAAAGAGAATAAGAAGATGAAGAATACTTGTTTCTTGAATATTTTTTAAAGAATATAATTTTTTAATCTAAATTCATAGAACAGAAAATCAATCTATCATTTTTGTTATTCGGTATGTTCCTAGAGATTGATGTTAAACTGTCGTCTACATATATATATTGATGTAGTCTAACTTTGAATTGCCAATCTACCAAAGATGTTCATGGTTAAGAAGTGCTTTTCAAGGATTTTCTCTACCAAGATATAGGAGATTGCACAGTGATTTGTTTTCTATTGCTTGCTACTTTAAATTCATAATTACTATACAATACGAGTCAGATGAATTTACAGGGTTATGGTAATTACAGTTCCTCAGCAAAGTGTATCTGTACCAAAATTGGCTGTCTTAATTCAAATAACTTTGTCAGAAGCCGATTTTATTGGAAGCATTATAGATAGGAAGTCTCATCAACTACAACTCATCTTGAATGTCAATTGTGTCCTAAACCTCCTGCAATACCAACATTTTGGAGTTGAGAAATATTTTTTGCCAAAAAGTTTGAAATCCAAACAGTTCCTAAGCATGTTTTTCCTTTCTCCATATTGGCACCGACTAGAATTTGGAGGACCATAAAACTAAAACCATGGTATCCCTATGACAAAGCATATTTCTTTGACAAATAGCATCGATCTACATTTATTATTTGTTCTATTCATTGTTTTTTAATATTTTTTTGTTCTTAGGAAATCAAATCTTAATAAACAAATAGGCAAATGCATAAATGAGACTCTATATTAGTCTTGATAGCAATAAGGTCTCCAAGTTGAGTTTAGTGGTTCCTCATCCATAACTTGAAGGTTTTGTGGTTATAAACCTTTTTTTTTTTACTATTCTTATCCTACAATTTTATAATTTATAGCATGGAGCTCATATACTTCTAAAACAATCCTTTAGTTTCTTTGTATTATGTTAAGCAGGGAGCTCATATACTTCTAAAACAATCCTTTAGTTTCGTTGTATTATGTTAAGTAGGGAGCTCATATACTTCTCTAACAATGCTTCAATTTCTTTTCTTTTCTAGATGCAATTTTGTTGATATTATGGAAATAATCAGCTAGTATCTCTAGAATTAATTAGCTGATTCTTTATAGATAATTAGTTAATATTCTATTAATTAGCACTATTTTATTACTTAGAATAAGTATATTTCTTTCTACCATACTATCGGATCTTAAGAAGGTAATTAGGGTTGTATTGTCCTATATAGTCCTTGTATTATTCATATAAGGATTAAGAAAGAATTACTTTGTCCTCTTTCTTCATTGTATCAGAGCCATGGCTCTTCTACAATATCTTTTGTCTTCCTTTCAAATCAGTCATAAATGGACTATCTCCTAGCTATGACTGGCCAATGGAGAAACTCTTCATCCTTCAACGATGATTTAAGCATTCCAACTGTTACTGATCCCAGTGTTATGACTATAAACAGACAACATAACTGTGATTTTCTTAGCTCAAACTTGCCTTTTCAATTGAACAAACAATAAAGTTGGCCACTGACGGTATAGGAAAACTCGGGTATTTGACACGAGAGACAACATTCGGATGATCCAAATATGCCAATATGAAGGTCTGAAAATTCTTTGATGACAACTTGGTTGATTAATTCCATGGAAACTACAATCAGAAAACCTCTTCTTCTTTTTTTTACAAACAATGAAAGATGTACGGGATGCGGTTCAAGAGATGTCTTATGTTTCTTCTCAAATTTTTGAACTAAAAACGAAGCTATGGAAGGCCAAGCAAGGAGATCGTGATGTTACATTGTTTTATAGTGAACTTGTAACCTTGTGGTAGGAATTGAACCTATGTTATGAAGATGATTGGGATCGTCCGAATGATAGTATTCAACATAAGAAAAGGGAAGAAAATGATAGAGTTTATGTTTTTCTTGCATGATTGAATCAACAGTTGGATGAAGTTAGAGGCTGAATTTTGGAAAGAAAGCCTTTACCCCCTATCAAAGAGGTTTTCTTGAAAGTAAGGAGAGAGGAAATGAGGCGGAAAGTGATGGTTGGCAACACCAAATCAAAGGCTAAAGGTTCTACACTTGTGTCAAAAGGAATAGATGCTAAGGGAGAGAAAAAAAAAACAGCAAAAAGATGTGATGTGATCATTGTAAACGTGATTCACACACCCAAGAAACATGCTGAAAAATTCATGGGAAACTGAAAAATTGGAAGAAAAAAATAGTTCGGAGACAACCATAACTCCCAAGCCAACACTATTGATCTGAGCCCGAAACGTCTTCTAACACGCAGCCTTTCACAAAGGAACAGATAGAGCGAATTTGTAAAATTCTTCAGTCTCAAAATTTCTCTAATCCAAATCCTACCTGTTCTTCAGTCTCAAAATAACATTGATGCCTTTTTTTAAAGGCAAGAATAACCTAAGAAGACACATTTTATAAATTTGGGATTAACTTGGTGACATGAGGATGAATATCATGGACAAAACATGTACTCCCAAATATATGAGGCTCAATAGTGAACAAGGGTTTAATGCGAAAGAGAATATGATAAGGAATCTTATCATGAAGGACGGATGGCAGATGATTAATCAAAAAAGGACTGTAGAGACCACATCAGCCCAGAAATACTTGGATACATGTGTGTGGAATAGAAGTGCTCTGGCTATTTCGAGGAGATGCCTGTTTTTTCTTTCAGTTACACCGTTTTGAGATTGTATGTATCTACAAAAGAAGTTTGGTGAATGATGTCTTTTTTAAGCATGTAAGTTTGGAAGAGATCATAAAGATATTCTTTCGCATTATCACTTTGCTAAGTATGTAAGGAAACATTAAATTGTGTTTTGATTTCAGCATAGAAAGTGGTAAAATGAAAAAATAGCTCAGAATGATTTTTCATTAAATAAAGCCAACTCATCCAAGAAAAATTATCAATAAAGTTCACAAAATACTGAAACCCAGTTTTAGGTATAATGGGACATGGACTCCAAAAATCTGAATGTGACAACTCAAATAGGAAACTAACTCTTTGTTGACTTAAGGAACAATAGACAGACAATGATGTTTTGCAAATTGACATGACTCACATTCTAGAGACAAGACATTTTTAAATTTCAGAAATAGTTTCTTTAACTCAAACAAGGATAGATGGCCTAACCAACATTGTGCTTCAAAAGGAGTTGAGATCACGGAGCAAGTAATGGGTCTAGGCACCTATTCATGGATATCTAGAACGTAGAGGCCTCTTGACACCTGTCCACTACCAATTAGCTTCTTTGTCATAATATCACGAAAAGGATAGTAATTCGGGAAAAATAAGACACAACAAATTAGAGCTCAAGTAATTTTGCTAACAAATGTTAAGTTAAAAGAAAATCCTAGTAGGCCTATCACATATGATAGGGAAAGTATTGGAGTAGGGTGAGCAGTTCCAAAACCAAGAGTAGAACCAATCCTGCTAAAGTGACTTTGGAAGGAGAATTGTGGGGTGTAAAGGTAGTAAGAAGATTGGGATGGCCTATCATATGGTTATTAGCACTAGAATCAATGACTAGTTGGGTGTTGGAGGAAGAAAGGAGAAGCTTGTCAAGATTACCTATTTCAGCAATGGTAGTGATAGAGTTAGATGAGCTTTGCATGGCTTCTTTGTACTGACAAAATTTAGCAAATTCATCCGCAGAGTCTAAGAATGTTTTCTCTAAAGATGTGTTTGGTATGGTAGAAATAGCTGCAACACGAGCTGATTGCGAATTTTTTGATTTGTTTTGTAGTTTTAGACATGTGCATTTGATATGATCTAGCTCATGAGAGTAGTTACATTCAACACTTCTTCTATCATGATTTCTCTTTTCTCAGCCCTCACTATTGTTTCCTTTACTTTGACTTATATTAGAAGAACGTTTATTATTCTAACTGACAAGAGCACTTGAAGCCTAAACAGGTGGAGCAACAATAATAGTATTGTCTATACGTAGAACTCTGCATAATGCCTTGTGTAATGAGGAAATTTTTGCACTAGAGAAGATTTGTGACTTTGCTGTATCAAATTGAGAATTAAGGCCTGCCAGAAAACTCATGACTACCATTTTTTCCTGTCGAGTTTGTTGTACCTTAATATTAGGACTAAAAGGAAACAAAATATTGAGTTCTTCATAAACCAGTTTGAAATTCATAAAATATGATTAAAGAGAATGATCATGTTGTTCAGCCCTATAAAAATTCTTAGAGATCTTATAGACATGAGAGATATCCTCTTTTCCCAAATACAAAAATTCCAGGTACTCCATTAATTTCTTAACATACTCACAGTGATTAATCATGCTAACCACTTCAGAATCTATCGTATTCCAAATTTGCAAGAATAATTTGACATCATCTTTAGCCATTCCATTCTTGTATTATCAGAAGGTGGATCATCTGTACGATGGTCATCCTTGAAAATACTGTGCAAACAAATCGTAAAAGTTTTGCTTTAGTTTTGATAATTAGGACCTATCAACTTATGTTCGGTGATTTTAGACATCACTGGAATAATATCCATAACCATAGTTGATTTATTTTCATCGGCCATAGAAAATGAAGACAATATACCCACAAAACTATGTCAAAATCATTTGGCAATGAGTAAGATATTGAAGAAACTCCATAAGTCAAAAAGTACTTGCTATCAAGTTAGCTATTCCACATCCAAGGAACCTGCAGTTTCCAATAACAAAAAATGAGTTACCTATGGTGAGAAAATCACCAAAACTGTTGAAAACATATAGGATCAGTCTTTGTAATCAGGCTAAGTGGCAGAACAGTGCACAGAGCCCTAGGCAGGTGGTGGTGGTGGTGGTGGTGGTGGTGGATTAGATACCTGAGTGAGTTGGAAGGGAGAGGCAACGTCAAGAGAGGCAATGGGAGTCACAGCTCTATCACACACGCTTTCATGTGCTGGCTCATACGACAGACGACAAACCTTTCTGGTGGCTTGTGGCTCACTCGCAAGACCTCTGGTGACCAGCTTTTGATCAGAGGCTGGTTGGTGGCTGGCGACTCCATTGGTGCCGGCAGTGAGACTGAAATGTCACCTTAAACTGGTCACCCAAACAATACAACAAGTAGAAAAACAAAACTGAAATTCTGCCTTTGGGCAGAACGTTGAATTTTCAGACTGCCAAGTATGGCTCTGATACTATGTTAAGAATACTTGATGATTTGTATTTATTATACACCTCTATTTATATGCATGATGTGTGCTTACAGATGGTAGTGAAATAATGTCAATCCTTACAATGAAGCTTCCTAAGATCAAGCTATAATCTCCAAAAATATCTGTACATTAATTGAAAATCTGTAACACAATGATAATCTTAAATGATGTTGTATACTTGATATGATGTTATTGCCAAACCAAGCATTTTTTGAGAGGGGTTCAGAAAGAAGATCTATTTATGTAACCATTCATACTGATAAGTGAAACTAAAGCAGTAAATTTCAATTCTACACTAACTTGAGCTTGATTTATATTTATAATGTAGAGCATGTGAAATCTTGTTGATCTCGATATTGTGGTCAAAATGTTCCGGCATGTTGTCATACGCTCTATATTTTCCTTTTTTATATTGGTAATTGTTAATATATAGACATATATAGTCAAACAGCTGTCAGTTTTTATATCTATCAGGATTTAAGCCCTATTAAATGGGAATGTGCTCTTACCTTCCTGCCATCAAGCTAAAGTTGTAATGGTTCATGGGCTTTTTATTACATCATATGTTTGGTGGATACTTGTTTGTTACATTTTATAGAAAATCGTAGGGTGAAATTTTTGAGTGTGTACGTTAGAGATGTTCAATTTCTTTCATACTTGGCATCCAAATTCCCGTCCTGATGATTATTTTGAAGCATAGGTAGAATGTTGCAATTTGTGATTTAATTTTGTATGTTCATTTTCTTAGCTTAAGTTTATAGTTGTAGATAGCAAATATATTAGCAGGAATAACCTTCATCATTGTTTATCTTTTCTTACCAACTTCTGGAGTTTGAAATACTTGTAACTTATGATTATGATAGTAAGTGCAAAGAAGATAAGAAAGCCAAAACCATGGAAGCATCCTCAGCCTATATCAAAGACTGAGCTTATACAAATGCGTGACGAGTTTTGGGATACTGCTCCTCATTATGGTGGAAGGAAAGGTAGTTTATTTTTTTTGGAATACCTAATTTATCATTGTTTTTTGAACATGGGGAGCAGTTGATTAGAGGATCTTAGAGATATTAAATGATCGTATATGCTTTTAAACTAAACAAGCAGCGTGGTTGGTCAGTGGTTAATAACAGTTCCGGAAAAGGATTAATTAATGATATTCTGGTCATTAACAAATGTAAACTTCATGCAATTGATACTAGTGATTGCTTGTTCTATTACGTTAATAAGATTTTATAATGATATTCTTGTCAAAGTAGGCTAATTTTGTTTTCTTTTGGTAAACAAAGTCAGTTCTATTTAGTCAAATAGTATTAGAAATAAGAGATATTCAGAGAATTGATAAGCAAGTGAAGGGAAACTGAGCTACCTATGTATAAACGTATGTTATTTAACCTTTTAAATGGATGATGAGGCAGAACCAAATGGAAGTTCTGGTGCCTGGTCGTACCCATTGGACTTTTGTAAACAAGTTCCTGGGTGTTCATATTGCAACTCTAAGCCTTTTTTTCAGAGAACCAATAGGACAAAGCTTACAAATTTTGAAAGGAAAGATTCAGAGTGAAGTTTTGCATTTATGATGCACAAAATGAACATATAGGACAATTTACTTTGAGATTTATATGGTCAAGTATCCATTGCTTACTTTTTTTTGTCATTAATGTAAAGATTCCTGTGCACTACTTTTTACCTATTAAGATTATCAAAATGATGAAGTGGAAGAAGCTTATGTAATTGGTTTTTTTTCAGAATACAAATTTAAATGTAGAAGCAATAAAGTGAATAGTATACTAACAGTGGCATAAATGTGGCTAACAATATCTTTGTAGAACTAATTAACAGGAAAATGTCATTGGATAGACTGGAAGGTGGGAAGATTTTCTAGTGTCTCTATGAACGTAATTGATAGAATACTTTTACAGATAAGCCTTTCATATGGGATCTGGATGAAGTATCACATTCATTGTAATTTTGAGTTGGATGATTGAGAATGACTAACTGTACAGACAAAAGGAACTTCTATGTTGGTTTAAATTGTTCTATTTAGAGAGGAATCTAGCTGGCAAGACTATTTTAGCTATTGTAGCTTGTAACTGCCATATAAGCTTACTCTTATAATTTGAAAAATAGAAGACTACTTAAATCTATCTTGGATGCAAGCTGATGTTAATTACTTACATCACTTTTTTTCTTTTTTAATTTCTTGATGCAAGCTCATCTTTCTGATTGTTAAGTGTGAAACCTCATTAGGATGTATGAAAGGACTGCCCAGTAGTGTTATTTGACTGACAAATTGTGATTGAAATTAGAACAGTGTCTTTATTTCATTATCATAAACATTTCTGGCCGTAAGATATTGCAGAGTACAGCATTTGAATATGTATAATAAATTAATGCTAGTTATAAGATTAGTGCATCATAGCGGTTTAACAGAACTTCTGGCAATTCCATTCTAGTGAATGGCTGCAATATGATGAGATATTTAGTTTTTCTGTATGTTTTTTGGAGGATTCTGGGCAGTCTTGAACAATGGAAAATGCTGTGGAAAAAACTATGATCAAACTGGACAAAATTGTGATCCCAGCTTGACCTTATTGTGCAAGTGGAGTATAGCTGAGAAATGACAGTAGTTTGAGTTATAAAGGAGGAATCACTATATTGTTAACTTCATATTGTAATTAACGTCTTTCTCGGACTCACAATATTCATATGACCAAAATCAACAGTGTATTCTAATCTGATTGGCTGAGCAATTTATCAAAATCTCTGTTATTACATGATTACCAAACTTGATGAAAAAGTCGATGCTTATATTGAAATTCTCAAGGCAAATATGACTTTCTGGAGTTCAGAGATTTGGGATGCACTCCGAGCTGCGGCTGAAGCTGACATTGCCCTTGCTCAAGCCATTGTGGACAGTGCTGGTGTAATTGTTCAGAATGCGGATTTGACAGTATGCTACGATGAGAGAGGTAAACAGTGCTTTTCTAATTGTTTTTGACATAGTTCACGTAAGGCCTACATTTTATAGAAAATTCTGTAATATGTCTGAACCCTTGAATTTCTTTTACCTTTTGGATGATAAATTTTGGTAATTATGCCTTGTATGACTGTCATATTGATGATCCTATGACACATTCATGATTGGCAGGTGCAAAATATGAATTACCGAAGTATGTTATGAGTGAACCAACCAATTTGATCCGTGATTCCTGAAAAGCAGACCAATTTGCACCATCCATGGGCATGAATAATTGTAAATAATGTATATTAATTCCGATAACTTGGATTATTCAATTGCTTGCCTTTTTCTTACTATGCCTATTTTTCTTTAGCCATGATTAATTGAAGTACAGCGAGAGAATTCCTTCTTAGTAAAATTGAAAATATCCTAAAACCTTTGTTCCTAGAGGTTTGCAAACTGGGTTAGACTGAGCGCCTGAGGTGTTGGTTGGTTACTTGGAAAGCGTGCTTGACTGAAATTTCATCTACTGGACAAGAAGTGCGGACTGCTGATGTTGGACCATCAAGCAAACAGTTGATAGTGCGTCCCATGAACCACCATAATTCCAGGCGCGTAATTCACTAGTATGATAAGCCCTGTGCAAAAGTGTCAAAATTTTATATTTTATAACAGTAAAAAATGAATTTTATTTTGTTCTTTGTAAGAGTGAGCTTTAAAGAGGTGCCGGGCCTAACTAATAAGGTAGTAGTATGTATGGTACCTGTTAACATACAGATTCATCAATCCATATGATGTAGGGATGTGGTTGTGTTTTAAGATATTATATTTTCTTTTACAATCTTGACCTGAAGATCTTAAATTGCTACTCTATTGATGTCTCGTATTGTTTTTTGCGAATCAAAATTAACGGCGGCCTGACGGCTGAACTTGGCATTTGGTTACACTTGCGACAAACTTCCGCTTTATTGGTTAAGTAGCTATAAAACATTTAAGGTCAAATTGGTACATATTAGCAAACAAATTTCTAATCAGTTAAAACAAAATTCATAGTGACCGGATGGATGTGTGAGCAAAGTTGGAGTGCAAGTTCATAATAAAGTCGCTTATCTATACATTAACATAAGCCGGAATTTTTACATGTTAAATTTAAAAAAAAAAAAATAAAGCCAGGCTGAGTAAAAGCTTAGATGAGTCATTTTGTTGAAAACCATATCGTGCCTTGCACTTAGAATTTTAAAAATAAAAAATTGTCCAGACCGAGTTAAGCCAGGCTATAAACATACGTCCGCATGAACACTTGAAATTACAAGGAAAAATGTTCCACTTGATTGCTAATTAATTAGCACCGTAACGACAATTATCTATTTTCGTTTGCTTTCCAGGACTCGAACAAAGTCATCCAATGTGCAGCAGAAGGAAAGAATGGACAGAGCCCAGAACAAAAAAAAGCCTGTTGACCTGAAAGTTGAAATATATCAACCTGATCTTAAAAGGATAATCACGGAAAGATGCAGACTCCAACGGTTAGCCTTCGTTGAGCTAAAAATCGAAGTATCTTTTGCCGATTCAAAGGGGTAAGTACACTTTGTGAAGCAAAGAGCACAATGGACTATGTAACTTAATGATTCTGAATAGAATAAGATGAACAAGAAACCTGGTCCACAAGCTAAATCAATCCTGAAAACCTGAAAAGCAAAAAGCTAATAAACCACATGATTACATTTCCATCTTTATAAATTCCCTTAAACACGCTTAAAAAACGACAAAATATTTCCTTGTTTAGGGTTCTTATTTCCTCCCTTGTTTACTGCTTTGCCTCCTGCATTAGTTGATGCGGTGCTTCCAACTGCGGGTGACTTCTTGGTTGCAGGTGGCCTGGTCATATGAACATCAGTGGTCAGTTGCTAAGCAGTTTGAAAGATGCCTCCACGTAATAGCACAACTATATCATAGAGGGTCAACCATAATGCTCTGGCTTGCCCGGAAGTCATAGCATGTATTACATGTGCACCCTATCTACAATATTTAGCAGCAAAGAGTATCAAATAACCATTTATCTGTAACAATTTCTCCTCTTAAACCTCGTCCACCTGTCTCCTGTTGTTTCTCTCACCCGACATTTCATGCCACAGCAATTGTTATCCAGCAATACTGTTATGGATACATTCGTAGGAGTTTATTAAGGACTCTAAATCCTTGCTTAGTTAGGAATTCTAGTTGGCAGTAGGAGTTTATTTAGGAAAGGGAGTCTATTAAGGATTCTGAATCATTGTTTAGTTAGGAATTCTAGTTCTATTATTCTTCTTGATTGTAAGGAGATTTCCCTATAAATAGGGAGTTATTCAGCAATAAAAGAACAAGCAGAATTTATTAGAAACCACGAGATCTGAAACTCTCTTAACGAGTTTCAAGGTTACAGCTCCCTTCAACGAGCTGTGTTGAATTACCAATTATAGGTACATCCAGGAAGAAGAACAAGGGTAAAAACCCTTTGTTGGGAGAAGAATCTCCGGTGAATCGTCCGGTGACTCAATCCCAGACTCGGGACCGTAACAACTTGATATCAGAGCTACTCACCATGGACAAGAACATCGTTGAAGAACGGTTACGTCATCTTCTGCGCGAAAACCAATCTGAAACTGATGCTAAAATAGCAGCAGTAGAATCAAGGCGGGCCACTGCAGAGGCACGGATGGCAGCTCAACTGCAACAATTATCACAGCAACTTGAAACTTTAATTCGGGCCAGCAGCTGTGGTAAAGGAGTTGACGTTGGGGACGGAAGCAATGCAGGCTCCAACCAAAACCAGAATCCTCACATTGATGAAGGAAACAACAGCAGTAAAGGAGGCATGAATGGTGGAAGAACATGAGGCTTTGTGCCAGGTATACGAAGTTAGATTTCCCCACTTATGATGAAGCAAGTGACCTATTGATGTGGCTCCATAGGTGCGATAAATTCTTTGCTAATCAGAGATCAGCTGAGGGAGACAAAGTTGGTTAGGCAGCATTTCACATGATTGGGGAAGCTCAATTATGGTTTTACCAAATTGAATAAGAGGAGCCGAACATGACATGGAAGACATTCAGCGAGTATTGTACCATTCGCTTTGGTCCACCCTTGAAGAGCAACATTTTAGGAGAGTTAATTAACCTCAAACAAACAAGTTTTGTAGAAGAGTACCAGTGAGAATTTCAAACATTATTAGCACGGGCAAGCTCAGTACGAGCTGATCAGTAGGTCGACATGTTTACGGCAGGATTAAAGGAGAATATCCACATTGACGTAGAATTGCACAGTCCACCGAACTTGTTACATGCCATGGATTTGGCCAGGGCCTTTGAAAGAAAATTTCAGCTCACCCAAAACATGAAGAATGGCGTAAGTCCTACCATCAACTTCAATTTAAAGGGAACTTCAAATAACGACAAATCGGACACTGTTGCTGGCAGTGCAATAACCAATTCCAGCAGAGCTTCAACTCCATTTATTAAGAGATTAACAAGAGCTAAGATGGCCACTCGTAGAGCTCAAGGATTGTGTTATAATTGTGATGAACAGTATGTTGTTGGACATCAATGCAAGAAACTATTTTGGTTGGAACTAGAAGACACAGAGGAAGGAGACTCAAAGGAAGAAAGTACTCCGGCAATATCCTTACATGCTATTTCTGGACTTCAAGCTTGAGGACAAGCTTTTTATGGAGGAGGGGAGTAATGTTATGGATGCATTCGTAAGAGTTTATTAAGGATTCTAAATCCTTGCTTAGTTAGGAATTCTAGTGGCAGTAGGAGTTTATTTAGGAAAGGGAGTTTATTAAGGATTCTAAATCCTTGCTTAGTTAGGAATTCTAGTGGCAGTAGGAGTTTATTTAGGAAAGGGAGTCTATTAAGGATTCTAAGTCATTGTTTAGTTAGGAATTCTAGTTCTATTATTCTTCTTGTTTGTAAGGAGATTTCCCTATAAATAGGGAGTTATTCAGCAATAAAAGGACAAGCAAAGTTTATCTCAGTTATTTTGTGAGGTTGAGACTCTCTCTAACGAGTCTTGAGGTTTAGGCTCCCTCTGACGAGTCTTCTATTCTAGTCACCATAGGTTCATCAAGAGGAAGGAATCGTAACAAGGGCAAGGTCACAGGTTTTGAGGGAGACGTCGTAGTTCATCGCTCCGTGACCCGATCCTTGACTCACGAACATAACAATATGTTTATGTTCTACACTTGCTGTCCATAGTATAGTGTTCACACTAGGAATCAAAAAGTTGACGGCTTTTTTAATGCGGCTTTAATGATCATGTGCTACTGCAACATAAATGGTAATCAATTTGAGTCTTGGTGTATAGTTTGCTTAACTTGCATTGACCTACTGTTCTTGTTAGAATAGTATTTGAACCATTTTTCAAGTGTCACACAATGCTTAAACTTTTGGGTGAAATAGCTTCTTCATAAGGGGTCAAAGTCTCGAGTTGAACCCATGCTGCCTGTCTATACTGTGATTTGTTGTGATTATCCACACTTCATATGGGGGGAATGCTAGAATAGTATTTGAATCATTTTTGGGCCTTACGCTAAAATTTTTGTTAAACTTTTGGGTTGAATGGTTTGTTGACAATGCTATAATGTGAAAGTAAAAGGGTAGGATTCTGGACATACTCTTCCTGTCCTTGCCTGTTTTCTTTTGTCAACTTATAGATCTGGTTACCTATTGAGCTTACTTTTGTGGTACAGTTGGATGCTGCAGGTAGGGCTGATGAAAACCTTACACTGGAGGCTGTCAGCCCATTACAGCCAACATATGATGAGAACTTGCAAAATGGAAAGTTATTTTCTTTTTCACTTCAGAAAGGGCAACTAAGAGCTAATGTGTGCTTCCGACCATTACAGTCTGCTATCTTGGAGGTATCTTTAGATCTTTTCATATAACGAAAAGGTTATTCTGTATCAGTTTTATTTTGTTTATTTATGTGAAGTCGAATTTCTTTTATATGTTTGTTGTGGTGCGAGTTGTAATTTAATTGCCATCGCACATTTAGGTACGCCAATTGCCACTGGATGAGCTAGAGTTAGCTTCACTACGGGGAACTTTACAAAGGGTAAGCCTTAAGGATGTAGTTTTATTTTTAATGTTAAATGTTCTTATTCAGTTTCCATGAGTCTCCAGTCTGAATTGTTAGACGGTGGTTTCCATTGGCACACACTGAACTGTAGTTACCAATGAACGGCAGTGACTTTTTCAGTTTGACAATAACAGCAATTGTATTTGTATTTTAAGAAATCCAAATGTTCTTTTGCTGAGAGAAAATATCAGAAAATCCTAACAACCAAATAGCATGTTTGATTGCTGGAAACATTTCACCAAGTAATTTCTGAAACTATCTACTAAATGTAACTTAGTAACCCTTTTGTTGACTTAGTGTATTTCTAGTATACTTGTGGATACAATTAACTGAAGTCATATCAAGCTACTGCAAGTTATTTGAAATAAAAACTCGGTTAATTTTATGATTGGATGGAAAAGATTTTAACTGTGCTTTACTCAATCTGTTGCTGCTTCTTTAATTGCAGGCTGAAATTCAGCTTAATCTTCAAAAACGGAGGGGTCATGGTGTTTTATCTGTACTTCGTCCAAAATTTAGTGGTGTGCTTGGTGAAGCTTTAGATATGGCTGTTAGATGGAGTGGTGATGTTGTGAGTACCTAAGCTGTGACTCTTTGCTACGAGTCTGACCTGTGTGGTCAGCTTCCAGGCTACCTTAAAAGATTACGTTTAGAATGAATTACATTGCAGATTCCATTTTTTGCAACAATGTAGCTGATATCTTTTGATGATCAAATGTTTTGCAGATCACCATTGAGAAAACTGTTTTGGAGCAGACTCATAGCCGTTATGAGCTCCAAGGTGAATATGTCTTGCCTGGAACCCGAGATAGGAACTCTGCTGGGAAGGAAAAGGGTGGCCTCTTCAGAAAGGCAATGAGTGGACACCTGGGAACTGTTATATCATCCATGGGGCGTTGGAGAATGAGACTTGAAGTTCCTCGAGCTGAGATTGCTGAGATGCTTCCACTTGCTAGGCTTCTTTCAAGAAGTACTGATCCTGCTGTTCGATCTAGATCAAAGGTGTTATCTTGCATAAGCATATTGGACTTCTGTTTATTTTGATCAGTTTTTAATATGCTTTTCGGAATGTATGGCTGTTTGTCAATTTCAGGTCATCTTTTTTCTTTTTTAAAGCCCTGACAGGTGCATGTCTTTTCTACAGGACCTGTTCATACAAAGTCTACGATTAGTAGGATTGTATCCTGAAAGTCTTCAAGACTTACTTGAGGTATGACTCATCACTAAAACCTGCACTGTTATGATCTCAATAGCTTGGAACAGAAACATGATAACTGAATTTTAATGGTCTTTATAGAATTTACAGCAGCGGAAATTTCTGTTAACAAGGGTTATGACTTCAATTGGTTAGAAATAATGAGACGTGATATTTATGTCATCATAAAATCAACAGCTCAACCAATATTTCAGGTAATACGGGGCCATTATACTTCATCAAATGAAGTTATTCTCGAACACTTGAGTCTTCCAGGTTTAGCTGAACTTCGAGGTCGGTGGCATGGATCTCTCGATGCAAGTGGTGGAGGCAACGGGGACACAATGGTACGGATATGCAAGATTTTGAACTGTACTTATGTCTCTTCGATTCGTATTAACTAGGTCTCTCTTTATATAATTTTTTTATATTTGTATACCAGGCTGATTTTGACTTCCATGGTGAACACTGGGAGTGGGGAACCTACAAAACACAACGTGTTTTAGCTGTAGGAGCATACAGCAATACTGATGGTTTGCGCCTTGAGAGGATTTTTATCCAGAAGGACAATGCCACCGTACATGCTGACGGCACTTTGTTAGGGACAAAAACCAATCTTCATTTTGCTGTTTTAAATTTTCCAGTTAGCCTTGTACCTGCCCTGGTTCATGTCATTGAATCATCAGCTGCTGACACTGTTCATTCATTGGGGCAGCTGTTAGCTCCAATTAAGGGTATACTACACATGGAAGGAGATCTCAGAGGAAGTCTTGCAAAACCAGAATGTGATGTTCAGGTGAGGCTGTTGGATGGTGCCATTGGGGGAATCGATCTCAGACGAGCTGAGATTGTTGCCTCCCTAACCTCAACAAGTCGTTTTCTGTTCAATGCCAAATTTGAGCCGATCATACAAAATGGCCATGTTCACATACAAGGAAGTGTACCTGTTAATTTTGTCCAAAACATTTCATCAGAGGATGAAGATACAGAAACAGATAAAAGCCCAACAACTTGGCTTCCTGGGTGGATGAAGGAACGGGGCAGAGTTGCTGCTGAGGAAGCTAGTAAAAGAAATGTTTTTAGGGACAGAAATGAAGAAGGTTTAAATACTCAATTAGCAGAAAGTCTCAAAGTTTTGAACTGGAACTTTTTAGATGTTGGAGAAGTCAGGGTTGATGCTGATATCAAGGATGGGGGAATGATGTTATTAACAGCTTTATCTCCTTATGCAAATTGGCTTCAAGGCAATGCTGATGTTACTCTTGAGGTGTGTACAGTAAGGAAAGAGTTATCAGATCGGTTTGTCCTTTTTCTTAGGTCATTCGTTATGCTCTGATAATTGCACGCTTTTGCAACTTAGCTTGATATCTAATTATTGCTTTTGATATGTTTCTAATAAAATAGGTCAGAGGTACAGTTGAACAACCTATGGTTGATGGAATTGCATCATTCCATAGGGCTTCCATTTCTTCACCAGTACTAAGGAAACCACTCACTAACTTTGGTGGGACGGTACATGTGAATTCAAATAGGCTGTGCATCACATCGCTGGAGAGCCGTGTTAGCAGAAGAGGAAAACTATTTGTAAAAGGAAACCTACCTTTGAGAACCACTGAAGCTTCTGTTGATGACAAAATTGATTTGAAATGCGAAATTCTAGAAGTACGAGCAAAGAATATTATAAGGTATTTATTTTGTTAATTTGAGGACCTTTATAGAAACTTAGCTCTTTAACAATACTTTTTGTTTCTATTCCTATCAACAGATAATTGCATGTCTCCTTTTTTTGCTGATAGTGTTTTGTTTTGAACATTGATCTGTTGTGCTGTGATGAATATTTATGACAATGAATTTCTAGGTAGCTTTTTCCTATCAGTGTCTGTTATTGTTGAACAAATTAGAAGAAGAATTGAGGGCTTAGTCGTTCACCAAGACCCTCATCTAATTTATATAGCAATAGAGAGCTAATTACGTAAGGAAAAGAAATCCTGTGAGATTTAGGAGATCACTAGAATCATGGATACATTAGGATTCCTAAGACTTTCCTAATACTTCCCCTCAAGCTGGAGCGTACATATTATAGGCTCCAAGCTTGTTAAATATAGATTTCACCTGAGCTCCCCCAAGAGCTTTGGTAAATAAATCAACAAGTTGATCTTCTGACTTGACGTAGGGAGTTTTGATTAGTCTCGCTTCAAGCTTCTTTCGAACAAAGTGACAATCACTTTCGATATGTTTAGTCCTTTCATGAAAGACCGGATTAGAGGCAATATGAATGGCTGCTTGATTATCACACATTAACTCCATTGGAGATGGATGCTCAAAACCGAGTTCCTGAAGATGATGCTTAAACCAAATCAACTCACATGTAGTGTATGCCATGGAACTGTACTCAAATTCAGCACTAGAACGAGCAACAACTGTTTGCTTCTTGCTTTTCCATGACACCATGTTTCCTCCCATGAAAACACAATAACCTGAAGTAGACCTCCGGTCATAAGAACCTACCCAATCGACATCTGTATACCCTCGTACTTGAGTGTGTCCATGATTTTGGTACAAAAGACCTTGCCCTGGTGATCCTTTCAAGTATCTCAAGATTCTGACAACTGCATCCTCTGTAGCACGGACACGGCAAAATGAAGCCGTGTCCGTGTCGGACACCCACTGACACACGGTAGACACAGCTTGGACACGTCTGGAGACCACTCGGACATTGCTTAATGGAATATATACTCCATAGAATATATGCTCCATGTTTTTTGAGAGGGGCTTATAAAGTATCAAATATGTATGAACTATCGAGATGTTGAAAGTCTTAAAATACATCAATCAATATATATTATATTATGAATTCTGAATTTTTTTCTTAATTTTAAATTTGTTAATATATATATACGCCGTGTCCTTGTCCACCAAATTTTAGAAGTTGGTATGTCCCTGTGTCCGTGTCCGTGTCTATGCTTCTTAGACTGCATCCCAATGAGACTAGTCCATGGAGAACCCATAAACTGACTGACCACACTTGTGGCAAATGCAATGTCTGGATGAGTGACAGTCAAATGGTTAAGTTTACCAACCAGCCTTCTGTACTTGCCTAGGTCTTCTAAAGATTCGCCTTTTTTGGCATCAAGTTTAACATTAAACTCCATAGGACTATCGACTGGTTTAGTGCTTAATAAGCCAATTTCTTCCAAAAGATCAAGAACATGTTTCCTTTGGGATAAACAAATACCCATTTTAGACTGATAGATACTCTCAAAAATGAGAAGTAAGTCACTGAAATTATATTAGTAGTAACTCAAATCTGTCAAGTTACAGGATAACTTGAAAACAATTTCAAGAGTGTCTGCTCTCTCCTAGCCTAAGGCTCACCAGAATTCTCTTAGTAATATCCTCCCCTCCCCCTTTCCAAAAATTACATTATTTATACTAACCCAGCTACTTACGTCAGCCATGCAACAAACTCGCTACTCTCTCACTCTCTCATGCACGTCATACAACTACCACCCTCTGCCTCTAACAGAATTTGGTAACTTTACTCGATTACCCTTCCCTTTGCTCTTCTAGAATAAACCTGTGTAATAGGAGGTTTATCACTGCTCCCCCCCATAAATTGTACCTTGTCCTCAAGGTGAAAATTCAGAAATTGTTCCACTAAGTCATCGAATTTCTCCCAAGTAGTTTCCAAATCTGCTAAGCCTTTCCACTTGATCAAGACTTCCAGGCCCTTGGATCCCCCTCGTGGTCTTATCGCTAAGACCTCTTCAGGTTGCACTGTTGACTCCTCTTCTTCTGTCCACTTGTCAAGAAAAATCAACTTATCATTATCCTCTCCCACCACTGCTTGCAGCTGTGACACATGAAAGATAGGATGAATCTGGGCTAACTCGGGTAACTTTAGTTCATATGCTACTTTCCCAATCCTTCTCAACACTTGGAATGGACCAATACCAGTCCCTCTAGTGCCGATCATAGTAGTTAATAGCGCGCGATAGCGGCGCTATCGCGGCGGAGCGGCTCGGAGCGGCACCAACCCGCTCCAGACCCCCTTGTAGCGGAGCGGTTTGGAGTCGCGGCAAAAGCGGCGCTAAAGCGGCCGCGATTTGCGGCAGATCGCGGAAATAGCGGCCGCTATTCGTTCTGCCGATTAAGCCCTCACCAGTTGCCCTTTAAGGTTGTTTGGGGTGGGGGGTAAATATGAAATTTCGTATTTTTTAATACCTTAACTCTCTTCTTCCCTATCTCTGCCACACGACCGAACGCTACTCTCTCCCTCACAGATCGAACGTTACTCTCTCCCTCACCGACCGACAGTTGCCGATCGACAGTCGCCGACCGACAGCCGCCGACCTCTTCTACTCCTCTCT
>JANZLX010000004.1:19173197-19188691 GCA_025531955.1 Erythroxylum orinocense | reverse complement strand
TTAGGAATTCTAGTTCTATTATTCTTCTTGATTGTAAGGAGATTTCCCTATAAATAGGGAGTTATTCAGCAATAAAATAACAAGTAGAATTTATTAGAAACCACGAGATTTGAAACTCTCTCTTAACGAATTTCAAGATTACAGCACCCTTCAACAAGCTGTGTTGAATTACCAATTATAGGTACATCCAGGAGGAAGAACAAGGGTAAAAACCCTTTGTTGGGAGAAGAATCTCCGGTGAATCGTCCGGTGACTCGATCCCAGACTCGGGACCGTAACAAATACCCTATCTACAAAAGTCAGTAGAAAAGAATATCGAAGAAACATTCATTTCTAACAATTTCTCCTCTTAAACCTCCACCTTTGTCTCTCTTTGTTTCTCTTACTTGACATCTCATGTCACAGCAGTTTTTATCCCTCTGTTGTCTACATTGAAACTGCATATCTTTGATCCCAAGTTTGTGAAGTTATTGATGGAATTTGGCAGATGCAGAAAGGAGTAAAAAGGACGGATACTTGGGGGAGTAGTATTTGAAATGAAATCCTTTCTCATAAATAATAATTCTCATGATATAGTCTTGCCACTAACATTTACCATAAAAGCATTATATTCAAAAAGTACCATATGATTGTCATGGCGGTAAAGACAGTGTTAAACGAGAGATCAACAAGCAATGACGCTAACCTGTTTTTGACAATGTTAGTGACTGCATTTATTTCAGCATTCTTTACTATGGTAGTTTCTGCATCCTTTGCCATATTACTTTCAGCTTTCTTCATTTCACTCTCCTTCCCTTCCCAAACCACCTCAGTTACTGCAACAGGCAAAAACTATTATACTAACTGAATACTACAACAAAGAAGAGCACATGAACTTTTACTTATTAACCTTCACAATTTCAAAATATCTAGTAAAGTTGTTCCAAAACCTTAACAAGTTAACTTGGATGGTATTACTTAAGACTTAAAAACTGTGATTAAAAAAACTATTCTTTTGACAAAAGACTGGGAACAGTGTTTAGAAAATATAAATTAGCCTACAAAGAACCTAAAAAGAGACAAAGAAAAGAAGAAAATAACAGATTAAAGCAGCAATGTTCCATGAAGGAATTTCAGAAGCTAAAAAAAAAAAGGAACATTGGTGCACCTTCTCTGCCACGCTCATCAATCCGTGTCTTCAATACTTTTCTCCTTTTGGGAGAATTGGAGGCAATATTACCAGACACATTCTCTTCCACATCATCTCCAGTAGTACATTGACGAATCTTCTCTGAAGAAGTACTAGAGCTGATATCTTTGCTGACAGAGGTAGAATCTTGTCTTACAAGTTGATTAGATGCTCTAACAGTTAGATTCTCTTTCTTGATCTTCAGGTCATCTCCTTTTGGTTCATTGAAATTGGGTTTGCCCGAAATAAAAGTTTCACTGATTTGTTTCTTTGAGATTTCAGGTGAAGCCAGACTGACTGCATTTTCAAACTCATCATCTGAATAATCAAGAACCATCCGTCTTTTCCTATAACATCCACCATTTGCAGTGCGCATAAACTTGACATCTTGATTCTCACCATCACTTCCAATATCCGCTATGATCTTCTTAGCATCAACTTTAGTTTCTGAACCATCTAACTTCGTTCAGATTTAGCAAATCAAATTTAAAATGAAACACTTTGATAAAAACAAATTTATAGGCCATTGAGTAGAAGTTAACTTGTAAAATAGGTAGAAAGAATGCTAAGTAGTGAAATGTTTTAGATTGAGTACAAGAACAGATGCTAACCAGTAAACTTTGGGTTGTAATTGTTGTTTGCTGGTTCACTATCAGGTTTTGACTTCGTAGATGCACTGGCCCACAAATATGCTAATGAACTGTCGTTACCCGAGGTGCTTTTATCACTAGGACCTTTTTTTGTATTGGTACTCAAAGAGGGAACTTTTTCTTTATCTGTATGAGGCTTCAAGGCCTGATCATGATTTGTGATTTCATTAGTTACAATGCAACAGCTTTAACCAGATGTGGCAGTTGTAGACAAACCTCAGAGCTTGACTGCTTAACAATAGTTTGTTGAGGAGGTGGCATAGCGACAATTTCATGTTCATAAGAATTCTTGGATGGACCTGGCAATCCCACAATTTTTGGTTGTGCAGTTGCAATGCTACTAGGAATTGTTTCAACATTTCGCTTCACGAAGGAATTAATAACCCCACAGAACCTGATGAAAGACGACTGAAAACATAAGGATAAAGTAACCAACATCTACTAATCTGAAAATGACCAGCTTACATGGAACACTTTTCCACTGCATAAAGATCCAAGCAAGAGCACAATTCAAGGAATGGACCGTTTTGTTTAACATAAAGTACACCCCAGAGCTTGACGAGTAAAATGCATATGAACGAGTTAATTTCCCTGAGCTAATATGAAGGATCTTATTGAGAAGAAAAGGTTCAAGTTTGTTGTGCCACCTAATATTGATAAACCTTGCCCAAGACCACAAAAGTTAAAAGAAGATGCAGAACATCTAGATGGAATTCGTGAAAAACATACGTCAGTCAACTTTAATCTTGATTTTATATTGATAAGCATTGCCCAAGACTACAAAAGTTAAAAGAACATGCAGAACATCTAGATGGAACTAGCGAAAAACATACATGAGTCAACTTTCATCTTGATTTTGAAGGGAAGAACTTCAATTCACAGCTTTAAATAGGCAATACAGTATTCGAATGTGAATGAGCTTGTGTGAGAACATGCGAGCAAAATCAAGACCACTGTTTACAATGGCAACATTTTAGTCATAATCAAAGTCAAATTGACCATCTTTATAGTAATACTAAGTGACCTGGCATTCCATTACACATGATATATTTCACTCGTTGGTGCATCTAATGCCATTTTAAAATCAACTTGCATCTAATAATCATTTAGCAGTTAAGACCTTTGGTTTATCTAGGCCTCTCTTTTCGACTTTAAATGGACAAAAGAATGGCAAATCCATCAAAATAACTCTTATGGATCCAGTTATTTCAGAGTCTTAACTCCAGAATTTGGTTCCTGTTGGACCAGCTCTCAGAACCCTATAGCATAAGTATTTGTTGCAACTGTTATTTTGAGTATTCTCAAAAGGAATATATTGTCTCTTCTTCACAAAAAGCATAAATATTTGGTAAAAATGGCTGTTTGGGGAAGTTTCAGAACTTCAATTTGATATTGCTAATAGACATCTTTAAGACAATTGTACATATTATAAGCTTAGGGTCCAGGTTGCCACTTAGCAAAAATTATTTTAGGGTTATTGTATTGACAACTCGAACAAAAAGCGATTGGTGTCCTGGGAAGGAAAGAAAAAAAATCAATCGTTTCTTAGTAGCCCTCCGCATGGCAAAAACAGAACAATCATTACATCTTTGCAACTAATTGATAATCTCAGACAGGCAAAGAAGCAATAACTGATCAACCTTTCAAGCTAATTTTACACTGGGAAAGGATGGACTAAATTTAAATTTTCATCTGTCAATCCAATTCACAGATATGGCCATTACATGAAAAGTTTTTTGATGATGAAAATCACATTCAAAGCATCAGCTTTCACAAAGTAAAGAACGCATTGGAAGCAGATTGAACAACTACAGTCTCACTGTTACTTTGGTGACAACTACAGAACAAGACCGAGTTTAATTAATAATGAAGCAAAACTTGATTAATATCGAGAAGGAAGACAAATAACATAAAATGCACAGGAAAGACATAGGCTACCTGTTATCTCTCAAGCAATTATCAAAAGCTGCAGGCTGTTTAAATAGCTCTTCTGTTTGTACAAATTCGGTATTCCAAAGTGCTGCAGGGTCTTTTGGAATAGAGGTTTGCACACTGTAGACCTGAACTGAGCAATTTCCATCAAATTCTTGTTTAGCACCTGCAGCAAATTCAGAAATGATGCTTATATTGCTATGCAATTCCTTGCGTCAAAATATCCACATAAAAGTTATTACAAAACAAATTATCTATCAAATAAGAAAGGATCTAAAAGAAATCTTCGTTTGAAGGAGTCCAGAAGAAGGATCAGAAAAGAATGATCAAAGCCATAATTCTTAAATGACTTCTAAAATTTTAGAAGTCCGTCTCTAACCTGCAAGTAAAATTAACAAATTATTATTGGCTATCGGAAGTATCAGGCACTTGAATAAAAATATCCAACCTTCAAGTTTGGGACCAGACACAAGCTTTATGTGGTAACTAGTAGGACTGCTCTTCAGCCAGCCAGACAATGTATAAACTACTTCCAACCCACTGCCGCGTGTCTCAACGAACTCCTGAAGCAACCTAAGCACAGCAACACACTAGTTGAGGATTGTAAACCCTTTAACCAAATGTATGAACTAGTGATGCAAAAATTACCGCTTCGCAGCATTTGAGGACACTAAAAAATTTCGACTCAGCCATTTGTATGACACCTGAAAACATGATAAGAAATTATACTAAACATGAAGCTAGCTCAAGCTCGAGTGCAATAGCAATAGCAATAGCCAATAGCACACACTTAAACCAAGTGTTGAGCGTCTAAGTCCAAAAAGGATCAAACTTTGGGACTATTATTATTGCATTGTTTTTCTATAGCCATAACACAATCAATCCCAAATGCATATTTCTGTAAATCACAAACAATGAAAAAGCGATATTCAAAGTCGAATTTTTAGCAGAACAAAAAGTAGAAATTAGTACCGCTTGGAGTTTATCAGAGATGAGAGCGTCGATCTCTTCGAATATGCCTAAGGTTTCGATTTCTTCCATTCCTTGCTTTTTCTTTTTTTTTTTGTTGAATTAGAAGAGAGAGAGAGAAGAAGGAGAGCAGTAATTAAATGGATTTCGTTTAGGGATTTTCATTTTGTTCTCTGCTGTCTTCCCGCCATATGAGGAGGATATTTACGACTTTTGCGTCGTACAGTGACTATCCCAATTCCCACATAGACTTCTCTAACATGCAAGATGGTTTACCCGTTTTTTATTGATATTTTTTAGTTTTATTTTATAATTTTAAATTCGCTGTAAAATGTTATTTACTTTCTTCGTAATAGATACATTAATAACAGTTCAATAATTTATAATAGAACATATATTAATTACTTGACTAATTATATTATTATAGTTCCCTCTTTAAACACTCCTTTTATGTCTTTTGAAAAATTCTATGATTGCCATCCATGAACTAGATAGCTTATAAAGTTTTTGAAAACTATCCATTCACCTCAAGTTATATCCCATTTGTCTTAAGGTGGAGTGAGGTTAAATATCTAGAGAATGTGGTTCCATATGATTTTGTGTGATCACATTCAAAAAACCAGATGATCTAACTCCCTTTCTACATAAGATGGAATGTTGAAGAATCTAGTCAACTTATCCCTTTCAATGCTAGCTACAGCATGAAGATAGCTTGAGGGTGAGCTTGTTTATGCTATACCATCTTATACTGAGGAGGTGCTTTAAGGTGTTGAGAAGTGTTCTTAGAAGATTCTTACAAGAACTATCACTCAAGTTACCAAATGTTATTTTGCTCTAGTACGTAGATACTATCCTCCTCGATCCTAGGATATGATTTTGAAGTGGGTACTAGGCAGAGATTCTAGAAGCTGGTAATTTTATTTTCACCATGCAATTTAAAGGAATTATGTTCGTCAAGGGATTTAGTTACATAGATGTATTAAAAATGTCAAACTAAGACCAATCGTCATGTCAAGAAGTTTTGCTTGCTCCATTGCCTATGTTGCTTTCAATCCCCATCCTCATCTTCCCACTTAAGTTCAGCAAATTTTGGATTATACATTCCAAATGTTTCCATTCTTTCGGTAATATGTGCGGATCCATTGTACTCAACTATAATAGAGTAAAGTTTGAATGATTTTCCACACATTTGATTGATCACTGTAGTATGAATATATACACCAAGTTGTTACAAGGGTATCTCGAAATATCAATAAAGGCTAGACGTGAAGGTTAACCTAGGATATAGCTAACAGACTTAACAGAAGACAAGTGATAAGCAATAACAGTTGTTTACATATTATCTATACATTATCTATGACAACCCCCCTCAAGCTAAGGATCCCTGTCAAGGAGTCTTAGCTTGTGTTTGATGCTCTGAAAATGACTTATGGACAATGGTTTTGTGAAAACATCTACGATTTGATCCAGTGATGAGATGAATTGAACAGAAATGGAGCCTTCCTTAACTTGTTCCCTTACGAAATGGAAGTCGATTTCAATGTTTTTGGTTCGAGCCTTGAAACAAGGATTGACGGCGAGGTATGAAGCCCCAACATTGTCACACCAAATAATGGCTAGAGTGCTCAGAGGTTGTTTAAGTTCTCGGAGAAGTGATCTTATCCAGATGATCTCTGTACTAGTGTTAGCTCCAGATCTATATTCTACCTCTGTCGATGATCTGGCCATAGTGGGTTGCTTCTTAGCAGACCATGAAATTAAATTACTGCCTAAGTATATTGCAAGGCCATCAGTGGAGCATCTATCAATCTTGTTGCTCGCCCAATCAGCATCACAGAAAGCTTGTAACTTGTGCGTAGCAGATGGCGTGATCAATAAGCCATAAGAAACTGTTTCCTTGATATATTTGAGAACACGTTTGCATGCCTACCAGTGTGTTGTTGTTGGGGCAGCTAAAAATTGACAAAGTTTGTTTACCGTGAATGTTATATCAGGCATAGTTAAGGAGGCATATTGGAGTGCTCCTACGGTTCGTCTGTATAATTGTGGATCAACCATTGGTTCACCGTCTGTCAACTGAACATTAAAGCTAGCGGCCATTGGAGAGTGAACTGGTTTTGCCCTATCCATTTTTGTTGTGTTTAGAAGATTCGTGAGATATTTGTGTTGAGATAAGAGAATGCCAATGGCAAGATATTGAACTTCCACGCCAAGAAAGTATGTCAATTTACCTAAGTCTCTTAATCAGAATTCAGTGGATAGTTGATGCATGCAATTGTGAATAATTTGATCATTATTCCCCATGATGATGATGTCATCAACATAGACGAGAATATAGAGCACAATGGAGTCATGATGCTTGATGAAGAGGGATGAATCGGTGTGTGAGCCTACAAAGCCTATAGAAAACAGGAAAGAACTGAGTCTTTTATACTAAGAGCATGAAGCCTGCTTGAGACCATAGATGGAACGTTTCAGTTTGTAGATATAAGAGGGATTGTTCTGATCAATGAAGCCCTGTGGTTGGGCCATGTAAACCTCTTCATTAAGATGACCATTTTAGAAAGCATTTGAAATGTCTAATTGTTGCAAGCGCCAATTCTTGGATACAGTAGCCAAGGATAAGAGAATCCTAACTATATTACACTTTACAACTGGACTGAAAGTAGCATCATAGTCAACTCTTTCGATTTGATTGAAGCCCTTAGCCACTAACCTGGCTTTATAATGCTACACACTCCCATCTGCATTGTGTTTTACCCTAAACACCCACTTGCAACCCACAAGGTTAGCATTGGGAAAACGAGGAACCAAATCCCATGTTCCATGTTGAAGTAATGTTGTTATCTTTGCACTCATGGCGTCTCTCCATTCTGGTACCTTTAGCGCCTTAGTGTAACAAGTAGGTTCGATGGCATTGTTTGTTGTGGCAGGTGGACTGATCGCAGTGGACATGTAAGCTAGCTTTTTCGACTTTGGATTGGGACGCAGCACCATCGGATATGTGCAACCAGGTTGATGCTGCTGAGGAGTAGAACTAATCTGAGGCACGAATGGGGACTCATTAATGGGAGTGGGTATGGATGGGATGCCAGGATGTGAAGGAGTTGTCTCTTTGTCGGTGATTGGAGTTGATGGTGAAGCATAGTCAAAGGTGGATACAAAGTGAGGTGCTGGTGGGGCAGTAGTGGGAAATGAAGCCAGAAGCGTGAGCCAGGGACCTCTATCAAACGACTCTGGATGAGGACCTAACACCGAACCTATTGAAGAAGATAGTTCTTTATATAAGAACCTTGTCGCATCTATACGAACATGTTTGCTCAAATATATCTTGTTGTCTGCTAGATTAAAGCAAACATAACCATGATGGTCTTTTACGTATCCAAGAAAAATGCAAGCGGCAGTCCTATAAGAGAATTTTTGAGCATTATATGGTCTTAACAATGGATACATAGTACAACCAAACACTCTAAGAATAGAATAATCTTGTTTTACATTGTGTAACTTCTCAAATGGTGTAGACTGATTCAAGAGGGGAGTAGGTAGACGATTAACTAAGAAGGCAGTTGTGTATAAAGCAAAGTTTCAAAACTTTGAAGGTACTGCAGAATGAGTAAGTAACGTTAAACAGGTATCAACCAAGTGTCGGATTTTCCTTTCCACAACCCTATTCTGTTTGTGTGTATGAGGACAGATAATGCGATGTTGTATCCCTGTATCTTTAAAGTAACGATTAAGCGATCTGAATTCCCCACCTTAGTCGGATTGAAATGTCTTAATTGTAGCATTATACTGGCGTTCCACAAGTTTCTGAAATTCAATAAAAGTTGGCAACACAACACTTTTTTGTTTGATGGGGAACAACCAGCAATATCTAGAGAAGTCATCCACAAATAGAACAAAATACTTATCACTATAAAAATATTGATTTGGAGGAAGGCCCCATACATCTTCGTGAATTAATTCCAAAGGTTTGCTTGCTACTGAGCCAGTAATTGACAAATGAATTCTACTGTGTTTTCCTAAACAACATGCCTCACATAGACTGGTAGTGGCATGTATAGACCTACTAGGTAATTGAAATTGCTTAATAACAAAGGAAACTGTTGATTGTTAGGAATGACCAAGCCGTGAATGCCAATCTGGAGCCGAATGCTTGACTGCCTGAAAAGCGTGACTATTGCCAAGTATGGAATTTAGTGTTGCACCTGGAAGCTTATAAACACCATCCTCTGCTGGTCCGTGTAACACGATCTGGTTACTTCTCTGGTCCTTTACAGAGAATCCATTGGAATCAAAATGAAATGAACAATGATTGTTGGTAGCAAATTTATTAACCGAAAGTAATTGTTGTTGCAAAACAAGAACATGCAAAACATTTTTTAGGTGAAATTTATGTGCAGCAGATGCGAGAGTTGTATGACCCATATGTTGAATGTTTAAACCGTGTCCATTACCTATGGTTACAGTGTCAGGACCCTTATACTCCTAAGAGATTTGAAGCGCTGCCAAGTCAGGAGTCATGTGATGAGAAGCTATAGTATCAGGAAACCAATCATTGGTAGATGGCGTGGAGGCAGTGGCCACATTAGCAGTGATTTTGTTATAATTCTGCTCATAGCACCTACGACACCATTTAGCTTAGTGATTTATTGAGGTTGCATATCTAACATGGAGTGGGATACCATGGTTTCTTGCCTTTTTTGTTATTGCGATTGGTGTTGCTCCTGGTTTGAGTATTGGAATTGGAGGTGAATGGCCTGCTACCGGAAATGTTCTGTCGTGTTATGTTGGCAACAATGGGAGATGGTTTCCTAGTATTGTTTAAGAGAATTTCATTAGCAACAAGCCATCCAGAGAGACTAGAGAAGGATACCTAATTTTTCTTGGCTGATAGAGAGGCAACCACAGGAGGATATTCTATAGGCAGCAAGTGAAATATGTTGGCATTGAACTCGTCAGGAGTGATTGGAGTGCCAATAGTAGCCAACTCATCAGAGATGGATTTGGCTTCACGAAGGAATTGAGCCATGGGTTTATCATCAGGAGACAGATTCTGCAAGGACATACGTATTTGCACACGTCTTGTAATATTTCCTGCACCAAAGGATTCAACAAGGGACTGCCAGGCAGCAAAGGCAGTATCAAGACCAGCAACATATGAAAAAATCTCTTCTGTACGAGATGATAAGATCCAACTTAAGAGCAGTTGATCTTTCTGCAACCATTTCAGATATAGGATTTGCGTCTAAAGCATTGGTTATTGGATTAGTGATAAAAGGTTCTGGTGGCGGCGTGCCATTAATGTGATTGGTGAGATTGTAGCACTTAGTGATTGGTTGAAACTGTGTTTTCTAGGCAAGAAAATTTATGGGTTTGAGTTTGAGCGAAAATTGAAGTTGAGCATGTGGTAAAGTAGTGGATAATGTAGGAGAAGAGAGAGTGAGTGCGTTGGGAAGAGATGTATCTGCAGTAGTAGACGGAAAAGAGGAGGATTGTAGGTTGTCTTGAGTTGTCATGATAGGCTCTGATACCATATAAGAGAGTAAAGTTGGAATGATTTTCCACACATTTCATTGATCATTGTAGTATGAATATATACACCAAGTTGTTACAAGAGTATCTCGAAATATCAGTAAAGGCTAGACATGAAGGTTATCCTAGGATATATCTAACAGACTGAATAGAAGATAAGTGATAAGCAATAACAGTTGTTTACATATATCTATACATAATCTCTAACAGCAACTAATTGCTTATCTTTAGTAATCTCCACAATCTTTTTATTGGAACAACTTTTTAGTAAGCTTCAGTGCTTTAATTCCCAAGACACCTTCTTCTTTTGGTTAATTTATTTTATTCCACTTAACTTTAGTCATAACTCTTCTTGTAGTGTCTTTTAGCCATAAGAATCAATTCTTGAGTAACTTTTCCATAGCTTTGGCAATATTACTAACGAAGCATAGGTAGGAAGCCGATATTTATGGATGTTATTTAGAGCTTAGATAATAAGCTGGGTTCTCTTAATCAGGGTGAGATTCTTTTTGTATCACCTATATATTCTTTTTATGTATCTTATTTAATAATGGTTGCAACTCTTTACAAGAGGGCCTCCTTAAAGTAATAGGGATCCTAAGTATGCAAATAGAGGGGTTCTGGTTTTCAGTATAACGATTTAAGAATACGAGGAAGCATTATAAAGAGCTCCTTAGATTAAAGACAACTTTTATCCCTATTTACAAAGAGTCTCAAGAGCAATCTAAAACATTATAGTGATAACATTAGGATACTTTGGGAGTTTGCTTTTGTTATGAAAAAAAAATTAAATCATTAACAAATACCAGGTTGGTAAGATTAAATCTTTTACACCTTAAGTGGTGTTCAAACTGCCTGTCTCAGGAAATTTTATACCTTATGAGTCTAATAAGGACTTCCATTACCAAAGTGAAGGGATAAGAGGATAAACGGTCCTCTTGTCTTATATCCTGAATAACCTTGAAAAGCTTTATAGGCTCTCTATTTACGAAGACACTATAGTAGACTATCGTAAGGCATTTTTCAATCCATCTTACAAACATTTTAGGAAATGCAAATGCCATTAATGTGTTTAACATGAAACTCTAGCTTATTGAATCAAAAGCATTTTGAAAGTATATTTCAAGGAAACAATTATTGCTTATCTGCTTCTTATTGTAGTTCATAAAAAGCTTTTTTACAAGAAAGATATTGTCACACATGCTTCTTCCTTTAATGATAGCTCCCCATGAAATATCAACATAGGAATTATATGCTTCAGCCTATTTATAATGATCTTATAAATTATTTTATAAATGATGTTATAACATATAGTTGGCTTGTATTCTTTGAGTGAGTTTGGAGCTTGGTTCTTTGGAACGAAGTAAACAAATGTTTTATTAATCTCTTTCATCATCCTTCCTTTACTAAAGAATTTCATAATGGTTTCTGTTACTATTTTCTTAGTGATGTATAAATTTTATGATAAAAGAAATCATTAAGGCCATCTTATCCTTGGGCCTTTTGAGGGTTAAGAGAGAATAATGTCATTTCTACTTCTTGTTCAAACATTGGAGTAATTAGTAAAGAAGCATATTGCTATTTGAGCTCTTCCTTGATGATTGAATTTAAGAGAGGGACAAAATATTTCCCTAAAAGTGGATTACCTTAGGAGTTGGAGAAGTAAATTTAACCTTCTTTATGAAGATCCTACTGAAAAAAAAGAAAAAAAGAAGTAGACTTATCTTCATTTGTTAGTGAAATAATTATATTATTATTCCTTCTAAATATTAATGCTTTGTGGAAGAAGTTAGAGTTCATCCCAATCTTTTATTTAAAGGAATATTGATCTCTATTGAGTTATTAAGCTATTAATCAATAAGGCTTGAGCAGAGTCCTAAAGTGTTTCCTTTTCTTTATGCTAGATTAGAGGATCAACTAGAGATTGGTAGAGTTGGGGTTAAAAGGAGTTTAAATTTTCCAATTTATCTTTGACCAACTTTTGGGAACATTTGACCTTTTGCCAATTGAGCACTTTCGTCCCATCCTCACTGCATTAAGCTTCCTAGTATAAATATAAGATTTGTTCCCCTTAAATTCCTTATTAATGCCTTTTAAAACTAATTCATGAAATCCTTCATTTTCAACTAAGTAGTTATTAAAATTAAAAGGGTCACCCTTCAAAGTTTTCAAGAAGATATCTTAAATCAATATTAAAGAATGGTAGGAGAATAGAGGATCATTAAAGTAGGAAATGCTTTTAGGAAACATTGATAACTAGTCTTTATTTATTTATTTACTGGAGCTCTGTTAATCTTTTCTATAATAAACCTATTTCCTTTCTACTTATTCGATCAAGTGTAGAAATTTCTCTAAATTCTCAAATTAGTTACTTAGATAGTAGTTGCATAGTCCAATAGTTCATTTAAATGGCTTTTCATGTTGATGTTGCCCTCAGTCTTATGTGAATGCATCATATGATTAAAGTCCCTAAGCAATATCTAAGGGCCTTTAATGACAACTTTGATTTCCATAATTTTTTTCTATAAAGATACCTTTAGAAAGCTTAGATTATAAGCATATGCAAATGTTATAAACATCTCCACCATCTCTTGTTTTAGCTTAATAAGCAAATGTATCATTTGGTTTATGATTAAGGAACTTAGTACCAAATTTACTAACATTATAGAGTAGTATTATCCTCTCATTAAAGTGATGTTAATAGTTTGAAAGGATTTTTATATGTCCTTTCAAAAACTTCATTTTATTGACGGTGATTTCCTTCAGCTTAGTTTCCAAAAGCCCCACTATATAGAGGTTATTATTATCAATATAATTACTACGAGCTAGTTGTTTATAAGGAAAATTGCCCCCTCTTACATTCTTTATTATAATCTTCATTGTTGAAGAGTAGGATTAGATCACTTTTTCTTCCTTTTTAATCTTGTTTTTTGAAATATTTTGAATTCTTATTTTGTACCTAATATAAAGGCTCCACATGCCTTGGGTCTTGAGTACTCTTTAGTTAAAGAGTGGACTTTTTTCCTTCTAAACAAAGAATGGGGACTTCTAAGTGTGAATTAATATCTAGCTTAGACTCTATAGTTGATTTAAGCATTATGTTGAAGTAATAAGTAACCCTAGGGAGTTCTTTTGAATTGTTTTCCCCTCCTTGCTCAAAACAAGTCTTAATTATTGTATCCTCTCTCTAATCATTGGATACATTAGTAATCACATTTCTAAATTTATTGTATTATCTATATTAATTTACACAAGTTCTAGATAGTCCTTTGTAGCAAACTCCTTGTAGGCCTCCATTGCTCTTTGCTTTTTGATTGTTCTAGGCTTTAAGAGTACGTGACTATAAGAACATCTTCCACTAGCTAATCATCCTGTCCTATTCATATGAGTAAGACAACGTTAGGAAATTTGCTATTAGCATCCACCAATACACAACCCTAAAATAATTTATCTTTTTTGTTGTAGTTGTTGATTTGTCCAAAAAAAAAGGGGCCCCTAAGAAACTTACTAGATAACTTATGCCTCCTGTGGTTCAGTACTCTAGTGGAATAGAGTGAATGTTCAACCAAACAAACAAAATTTTCTACTTAAGCTGTTGAATTTATAGACCAAGCTTCCAAAGCTATAGGAAAAGAGACTTATTGTTTAGGTTCTAGGGTCCCGCTACCACTATTATCAAAGCTTTTTTTTGTCAATGAATAATTTGTCCACTCCATAGATGGAATTTGGCTATAAAGGAGATTAAATTTGAATCCGAACTTTGGTGCAAAACTTTGAGAGAAACACATTGTCATCATTGATAAGAACTTCTTACAAACCATGCTTCTTCCGGTTAGAGTTTGCCTATGAACTCATAGCCTGAAAAGAATTTTTATAGTCCATGAAGAATCCTATAAGAGTGGCTTCCCATCTATTAGCTCCCTCTCTTAGGAATTCTATAGGCGGGGACACTATAACAACATTAGTCTTATTCAATGAGGGGTAGAAAAGCTTCTTATTTTCATGAGTTCCATCACTTATCACTTATAACTAAGTTCTCTTTTTTTTAAAGGCCTTATGTTCATTGGGATCTTTAGCTAGAGTAAAGGATAGTAGGAATGATATTAAGGAAAGGTTTGGATAATTTAGGCTGAGAGGTAGAAATTCTCCTTAATTAGATGTTTAATATCTGACTTTCTTAAAAATGGCGTGACAGGTCATAATATAGAAAATAGAGAGAAAATTTTGTTACAATTGTAAGCTAAAAATGAAAGCGGAGAAAAGATGGGAAAAAGATAAGAATGTGCAAAATTAGTAGTGAAGAAAATGAAGAAAAAAGGATATATGACTAAAAGAAGGAGAACAAGCTGACTTATGTTGACAATAATGCAAGAGAAAAGAAGACTAATGAGACAAGGAGGGAATGTAAGGGATAGGGGTAGTTGAAGGAATAAAGGAGGTTTAAGGAGAGAGCCAACCAAAGGTGGCAAGAATAGACTCTAAGTAACTAGAATGGAAAGTACGCATGGAATTAATGTGTAATTTATTTTAAGTCCAATCATATTATTTCTCCGCCATTAATTATCGATTCAATTAATAACATTTGTAAACATTTTACAAAACACCATTCTACCTTGGCCAAGGATTTCTCAAATCAATACTAATTAAGAACAGTACATTTTAGGGTAATAAATCATATCTTGATCTCTTAACTATCTCCATATGGTTTATGCTACATCTATTGACTACTGACTGAATTACCCATAATTAGAACAGGTCATAAGTTGTAACAAACATAGTCATTCCTGTACAAGATAACTTTGGAGACCTCAAGTCAAAGAATCACTTATATAATCATCACAATGAGAATTTCCATAGACATACAAGTAATGTTTCAAATGGATTTCTTATATCGAGTCTGCTTAGTGAACTTGTTCTCTAACAAGCACCCACATATTCATTGGATCGGAAATGAAAACATGCAATATTTGGTTAAACGGTGGATTTCAAAAACATTTTTAGAAATTATAACACAATGAAAGCATGATAACCAAATCAACATGTCAATCCATACATGACACGGTATATAAATAATATTTAACATAAAGATAAGATGGTAGAAATATTACCGACTCCTTCTCTACAGCTTTAACTCCTCACTGTGCTATCCTCTCCTTCTTCTTGTATCCAATCCTAGCTTTAGCCTTGCTTTTGAATCCTTTCCTTTGTCAATCTATCTTCTCCTTGTTTCTGTATCCTCA